>OZ005742.1:167853016-167991372 GCA_963930735.1 Dioctria linearis | reverse complement strand
GTTAGGTAAATCCAATCGTTCTTTGGGTTGGCCACCTACTACCACAAGTTCATTCCGAACTTTTCAAAAATAGTCTGATCCTTAACAAATCTTTTACGCAAAGTTGTTAAATTTACTTGGACGCAAATGTGCCTAGACTCTTTCGACGAAATTAAAAAGTCCCTTGTAAATCCTCCCCTTCTCACATATCCTGATTTTACTGAACCCTTCAATTTGACAACAGATGCTAGCAACGAGGCATTGGGAGCTTTCTTATTCCAAGGGAAAATAGGCGAAGACAAGCCAATAGCATATGCAAGTAGAAGTTTAAATAAGGCGGAACAAAAATACTCCACAATTGAAAAGAGTGACTCGCTATTGTATGGGTCGCCAGGAACTTCAGGTGCTATTTACGGGGCAGAAATTTCACGGTCTACACAGATCACAAGCCCCTTAAAGGCGTATTAAATGTGAAAGACCCAACATCGAGATTAGTCAGGTTTCATCATAAACTCTCGGAATTTGACTACAAAATTGAATATAAGCGTGGAAAATATAATACTAATGCTGACGCGCTTAGTCGAATACCTACCCAGATAAACCAGGCAAATCCCAATTCGTTCGTTGTGGAAGCTCAGGTACATCACCGAGCCGATTCCGACATAGACGAAAGTGAGCTTAGTTCTCCGCCACCTTCAAAATTTAAACAAGCACATTGTCATGTAGTTATAAGAGCTCAAGCAAGGGAGACAGAAATGGAAGGCATAGTTCAGAAAACTCCCCATAAATTTCAAAAGAATTCTCAGAACTTCATATAAGACTCCGTTGAAATTGGTTCAACTAAGAACAGTCAATTTAAAAAAAGTTTCACCTGAACACAACAAATTACCTATAAAGAATAATCTTATAGATTCCCAGGTTAAATTGCCGGAAACTATCACGGACCCGGGGGAAATCCACATAATTTTAAAGGACTACCACGATTCTGTATTCGGCGGTCACCAAGGTGTAGTCAAAACCTATTAAAGAATAAAAAGAAAGTATAAATGGGAAAACATGCTCAGCTCGATTAGAACATATGTCCGCAAATGTACTAAATGTCAGAAAATGAAGACTAGCCCAGAGTATCGCATGCCAATGGTCATAACGGATACTGCCCTAATGCCATTCGAAAAAGTATATCTAGACATCGTAGGTGCTCTTGAGGAAACGCACTCAGGAAACAAATATATTTGACTTGATTTGATTTGACTTTTCAAGACAATCTTACGAAATCCGTAGATTGTTACGCCATGCCGAATGGCGAAGCAGAAACGGTAGTAGGAATATTTTTCTACGAGATAATTACTCGTTACCGCATTCCTATAAAGGTAGTAACTGATCAAGGCTCGAGCTTCTTAAGCGATCTCTTCAAACGAGTTTGTAAGCTCTTAAAAATTAAAAAAACTCCAATCATCCGCTTATCATCCACAATCTAACGGTGCACTTGAACGAACCCACATACCACTAGTAGAGTATTTAAGAGCTATTGTATCCGAAAATCCAAAGGCTTGGGATCGATTCCTGAGAACTGCCGCTTTTGTATATAATAATAGCCCACATGAAGGCACTAAGCTCACTCCCATGGACTGTCTGTTTGGATTTTCAACGGATGTACATTCAAATCTAAGAAGAGAGCCAGAGCCAATGTACAATCACGAAAGTTACTACCATATTCTTAAGTACAAATTACAGAAAACCTACGCTATCACCCCAAAAAATTTACTTAACGCTAAGGAAAAATCAAAACTTCATTACGATAAACACTCAAGACCAGTAACTTTCCAACCAGGTGAGAAAGTATTATTAAAGAATCAACCTAAGAAACACAAGCTTTCCCAGATATGGCTAGGTCCATATCTCGTGGTAAAAGCTTTCACTATTATTCAAATCGGCAGACGAAGAGTAACAGTATATAACAACAAGTTAAAACCATTCCCCGAATAACAGTTAACCTTTTAAAGAAAGAGAAGAGAATACACTTCACCTCAACATGCCTAATCAGAGGTAAAATCTTTTTTGTCTTGATTAAAGAAAGACAAAAATTAGTTAATTAATTCTATTTTATTGACAAATTTAACAAAAATCCAATTAAGAAGTTTTTTTTAGTAACCCTTTTGGGACATTGGAAGGAAACCTATGCCGTGGTGGAACGGCAGTTTTAGTGTACTCCGTAAGGATTCCTGAAGGCTCTTCAATAAGGCCAGGAGGACTGACTCTAAGGGAGACTGGCGGGCCTACCGCGAGACTCACAGTAATTACAAGAGGCTTGTCAGGAAATCGAAAGGACAGGCTTTTGTAGATTTCTGCGAGGAGTTTGATGGCTATCGTGAACCGGTTAGGCTGCTCAGGGCTCTCAGGAGCGACCCGTCGGCTAGGCTGAGTTTTCTGAGAGGGCCAGACGGCTCCTTTACGGCATCGAAAGAGGAAGCCTGTAGACTTCTTCTCTCGACGCATTTTCCTGACTGCAGGCTTGAGGAAGACCTGGAGGCAGGTTCCGATTATCGGCTACCTCTATGCACTGGTGGAGATTGATCCACTGCCGCCATGGTAGTTGATGTCGAGAAGGTGAAATGGTCAATTTCAACTTTCTTGGCCTTCAAAGCCCCGGGTCTAGAAGGAATTTTGCCTGTCCTTCTTAAGGCTGAGAGCGTGGTGCTGGCCCCATACATCGACTCCATTTTCAGGGCATGTATCGCTTTTGGATATGTCCCTGAGATGTGGAGGAAGGTGAGGGTTGCCTTCGTTCCGAAGCCTGGTAAGGATTCCTACATGGACCCGAAGAGTTTTCGAATCATAAACCTTTCCTCATTTCTTTTGAAATGCCTGGAGAGGCTGGTAGACGAATATATTAAGGGAGTACCCTTAAAGGCCTCTCCCTTATACACCTCACAGCACGCCTACCGGAGGGGCAGATCTACGGAGACGGCTCTCCACTCAATGGTAACTGTCATTGAGCGGGGACTGGATCGTGGACTGTTTACCTTGGGAGCCTTGCTTGACATCGAGGGGGCTTTTGACAAGGCCACTTCCGAGTAGCTATGTGAGGCAGCTCGTCGACATGGTGTTGACCGCACTGTTGTGCGATGGATCGACCAAATGTTAAGACGACGATACTTGACTGTGGATGTAGGCGGCCGAACCTCTCTCAGTGTGCTGGTGGAGAGAGGCTGCGCGCAAGGTGGCGTGCTATCTCCAGTACTCCCTCATCACGGTACTGAAAAACGTGGGATTCTCATGTAAAGCGTATGCGGATGACATCCCTCTGCTCATTTCCAGGCATAGCATAGCTGCTGCCTATGCCTTCATGCAACGAGGCCTTAATATTGTTGAGGACTGGTGCACCCTTCGTGATATGACAGTGAAACCAACAAAGTGCAGCTTGGTGCTCTTCTCCAGAAGACGTAAGCTGGGGTACTTTGTTCTTCCCAAGCTTTTTGGACATACTCTTTAACTCTCTCCTCATGTCAAGCACCTTGGAGTCTTTCTTGACTCGAAGCTGACATAGAGATTGCACGTTGTGGAAAAAGTTAATGCGGCTATGAGGGCCTTCGTTCAATACAGGAGAGCCTTTGGCTGCACATGGCATGAGACCGAGGGCTGTGCATTGGATGTACACCTCGATCGTCAGACCCATGCTCACATATGCCTCCTGTGTATGGTGGCCGAGGATGCTTGTGGGGACTGCAATCCGGATGCTGGCGGGCCTGCAAAGGTTTGCCTGCTTAAGAATTACGGGCGCCATGCGATCTACGACTTCTGCGGCTCTTGAGGTCCTACTCAATCTGCCACCCCTGGATCTTGTCACTCAGGCAGAGGCGAAAAGGGCCGTGAGCAGATTGCGCTTAGGGGGATGTTGGGAGGACGGCTGGACTTGGAAAATGCTCTGGCCGGTATGCCACGGGATGCGATGGTACTTGAGCTTCGTTTCGGACGTCGCTTCTCTGTAAGCTTTCCTGCAAGGGAATCTTGGACTGAGGGAGGTGCTTTAGCGTGCCTTCCCGGTCTGCTCTAAAAATCTTCACCGACGGCTCTCTCACTAATGAGGAAGCTGGGGCGGGTGTCTACTTTCCTGAGTCTGATTTTGGAATGGAGTACCTACTTGGAAAGCACACCGCTGTATTCCAGGTTTAAGCCTTCGCCATCTCAATGAAAGTTAGCGAAGTTAGCGAAGTTATCCCTTGATATGCAAATCAAGGGGAACGATATCGCTATCCTTTCAGATAGTCAGGCAGCTTTGATGGCTCTCAATGGCCCTCGGATAACGTCTAGGTTACTGGGGCTTGCAGGTCGTCAGTGGATAAGTTGTGTTTTAACAACAAACTGTCCCTGGTCATATGGGGATCATGGGGAATGAAAGGGCTGACCTTTTCGCTAGGGCCGGCTCCGATTCTCCGTTCCTCGGACCGGAGCCCGCCGTAGGCGTTGCCACCTCGAATATCGTGTCTCTCATCAAAGCGGATGTTCATAGGAAACACCAGCAAAGATGCTAGAGCCTGAGTACTGGTAGGTGTACAAAACTGTTTCTTGATGGGCCCAATGGGAATATCTCCGATTTTCTCATTGGGCTAGGAAGGAAACAATGTAGAACCGTGGTTGACATCATCACCGGCCACAGCTCACTTCACGCTCATCTTACAAGGATGGGAATTGACAGCCCTGAGTGTCTGTCCTGCATGGAGGGAGAGCCTGAGACAAACGAACACTTTTTGTGTGAGTGTCCGGCCTTCGCCCGGAGCAGACTGGATACTCTAGGGCAGGCGTGTCCAACCCGAGGCCCGCGGGCCGCATGTGGCACAGGACGGCTTTGAATGCGGCCCGACAAAACTAATATACTTAAATACTTTCTCAATTAATATTATAAAACATTTTCGTTATCTATATAACATTTCCATGGGAGTAGTTACTTCTCGACATAATAAATGTACAGTTGCGCAATGTGGCCAAAGAAAGTTTTCAATATGCAAATGTACTTAGACAAATTGACACTGAAGACATTGGGGACATTATTTATTTTTCGGAATTAAGATGATTAAGTCGGGGTAAAATGTTGAAAAGAT
Organism: Dioctria linearis; assembly: GCA_963930735.1. Lineage (NCBI taxonomy): Eukaryota > Metazoa > Arthropoda > Insecta > Diptera > Asilidae > Dioctria > Dioctria linearis. The sequence goes on along the minus strand of OZ005742.1, from coordinate 167,986,294 downwards.
TTTATGTTTTGGGATATGAAATCAAGTCATTTATGGAATCAAGAATAAAATCTGTGCCAGAACTTGGTGATTAAAACAGGCTCACAGATTTTGCTTTTTTAGTAGACTTGACAGCTCATTTAAATGAGCTAAATTTGCGTCTTCAAAGTGAAAAACAACTATGCCTCAAACTATAACGGCTTTCGAAATGAAACTGAAACTATGGTAGTCACAAATTCAAGCAAACAATTTTATGTATTTTGAAACGTTGGCTAAACACTATCCTGAGAGTAACGAAAAATATACAAACTTGATTTTCGATTTGATACAGGAATCTGAGAAAAGATTTCAAGATTTCCAAAAAAAACCATCAATTTTTTGACATATTTGCAACTCCATTTTTAGTCGACATAAACTTGCCAGCAAATTTTCAAATGAAATGGCTAGATCTTCAATATGATGTTCAACTTTAAGAAAAATTTAATAATTTCTCTTTATTGGACTTTTATAAGAACTATCTTTCCAGAGAAAAGTACCCCTTGCTTCACAATTCATGCCATCGCTATTTGGAAGCACCTACATTTGTGAGCAGCTATTTTCTAAGATGAAGCACACACAGAATAAAAATCGGTGCAAAATAACTTATGAGCACCTTGAGAACATACTGAGAGTTGCAAGAACTTCGATCGCAAAATATTGAAGCATTATTTTCTCAAAAACAATGTCAAATATCACATCAATTTCATGTTGCTATTTCTTAAATTTTATAATAAAAAATTTATGAATTAATGAAGCTTAAATTACTTAAAATTGATAACTAAGTATGTATATTCATCGTTTTTGTTCATAAGCTATCTTTAGGGTTCGTATATTTTATGTGTGGCCCAATATAACTCGTCTACTTCCAATGCGGCCCAGGGAAGCTGAAAGGTTGGCCACCCCTGCTCTAGGGTCTCCCGTTCTATCTGTGGATGAGCTGAAAAACCTTCCTCACCAAGACCTGATGCGCTTCACTAAGAGGACAGGAAGGTTTTGGTGAATGGAATTCAGGGTAGTACAATGAGCCGCTTTGGCCTACGTGCTTGGGATGGGTTTCTCCTGTTCTCCCTGTTTAAAAAAAAAATTATAAATAAACCCTTTTGTTTATAGAGCGACAAATTCCTTTATTGGCCGCTTTGCTTACTTTAGTACAGAACCAATGCAATTATAATTAGTGTATGCCAAAGTACAAAACAAGTGCACGGTTGGAGATGTGTGTCCAAGTACAAAACAAGTACACAACGTTAAATGTTAAATGCTTAGGGGCAAACTATGCTCTGAACGTAGACGATAAGAAAAACCTAAACGACCTTTTTCATTCAAAAATTATAACTGACTTTATTCTAAGTAGAATCTCAAATTTATAATAAAAATATGATTAACATGCAAATCAATATCTGTGCAAATTAATTCTTGCTCACTTATTATATTAATATTTTCTTTGCAAGCGTCGCTTTCTCGAGCAATGCATGTAATATGATTCTCAAGAATTGCGGTCATGAACTTGAGTTCTTTACACTTTACCTGTGACAATTTTATGATAATTTATTTTCTTTTGATTTTAATTTAATTTTATGATTCTATACATATAAGTAATTTAATTGCTTGCAAATCTATTCTTCGGCATTAACATCCTCCCCCGCGTGGAACGGTGTTCAACTGGCTTCATCTTCAACGTTGATCACAAATTGTGAGGTCTGCAATGTCCGCGGCATCGGGACTGGTATGCTTGAGTAGGATTTTGCACCCCTTTTCCATTTGGTGTAGATTAGGAGGGCTGCTACGACTAATCCTACTGCAAGAGAAGAGTAGCCTAAAGTGAATTGGTGGATGTCATTTGAATGTATCTGGTTTGGTAATATCTCTTCATTCCTGATTTCTTGGAGACTTCTCTGTAACTCTTGGAATTTCTTCGCTTGGTCGATAGCTTGCGATTTGAGGTGATGCATCAGTGGAAAGTGTTCCGGCTTCACAAAGTCCGTGAGGTTATCTGTTGGTGTGAATGATAATCTCGTGGGCTTTGGATAAACATTATGAGCTCGTACTGTTAGGAATTCTTGTTTTATTTCGCAATCTCTTTGCATTTTCAAAACCTCGACTCCTTCTACTAAATTCTGAACCATGGTAGTTCCACAAACGACATTTATAATGGTGGGTGTTCTTACGAAGTATATCCACTGACTGGGATTATATAGTTGAATCCACTTGGATAATTTCTCTGCATTTGTGATCTCGTAGCTTTCTGCAAGAGGTGAGTGAGTTATAAGATTGAACTCACACGTGCTGATGCTTGCTCCTCTTCGATAAAGTGGATGTCTTTGCTTACAGATGTTGTCAGCTTCATCTATGGTCATACATGTTCTGAATTCTTTCTCGTTGAGTGGATAATATTGGTCTCTGTGAAGATTTATAACTAAGAACTCAGCTGATGGTCTAATGGCCATAAATGTATTGTAGACCAGTACTGGGACCGGAATGATGTGGAATAATTCGAGCTCCTCGAAGGCAAATATCGGTAATCTTATTCGAAAAATTACATATTTGGTTGTTGCGCGACCCTCCACTTTCATTAGATTATGGAGGTGCAAGATGTAATTTTGTTTGGAGGGTATGCGGAGGTTGGATGGCAAGTGATCCTTGATTATCATGAACTCTTTATTCAATTGACTTGGAGTTACTAGTTGTGGGTTGAATTTTCCATGATGGGTGTCTATTAGAACCTCTAAGATTGACTTTTGTGTGAGTTGATAGTTTAGTGATATTAATATTACTTCATTTGCTAATGTTGAAAATAGTTGTGCCAAATTCTGTTGTTGCAAGACGTCTGTGAAGTGTTTGATTTCACCCTCTATTTCATTGAATTGTTTGTTAACTTCCCTAAGTTAATTGTAAAATGCCTCCTCGTCATGTTTTAATATATTTATAGTGGAGTCTACTATGGTGGTTTGATTTTTGATCAACTCAAGAAGATGAGTTTCATTTCCCTTTATGCTGTCAATTGTTGATGATAGTTTCTCTGCATAGTCGGAATCGAGAACACCGAATAATGCACTAGCAACATTTCCCACGATATTTAGTGGAGCTCGTTTCCCTCGCTTCAATTGGTTTGTGGGGAGTAAAAGCTCGTTGCCATTAGAGAGTTGTACCTTGAGTCGCATCAATTGTTTCAGTAAACTATTACAACGAGACTTGTCAGTCAGTAAATTGCATATCTTCTCTAGTTGGTAAATGCTCCTATTAATAGCTGTAAATTCTTCTCGGTAATTTTGCAAGTCGTAATTAGCAACTAGGTTCCATCCGTTAGAGGTGATATGAACAGACCCTAGGTTCTCAAAGTGTATGCCAGGTTGTGAATCAAAGGGAGTGAGTACGATCAAAGGCGTTCCGATCTCTGGCATGATTAAGCATATAAGAAGCATCAGGATTAAGCCTGGACGTGAGGAGATCCTTGCACGTTTAGGTTTTGGTTCCGATTCAGTAGTCTCCTGGTCCTCAGTTATGTTGCTGTAATCGAGCTCTCCTCTTCGATGTTCATGGGTAGCGGAGCCAATTTATGAACCGGTCTTCGAAAATGCCTCAGAACCTGTTAACGTCAGCAACGCGTACTAAATCATCGTTGCCCTTTATTGCATTTGTTATTCTTCCAAGTTGCCATTTTAAAGGAGGTAAATTGTCTTCCTTGATTAAAACCATCATCCATGGGTGAGCCTTCCTTCCCTGTTGTTTCCACTTGTGCCTATGTTGCAGCTCGCTTAAATATTCGTTTATAAGGCTGATGGGTTGAGGACTTGCCTGGGGGTCGACAATTGCTGTAAGTGGCTCACCAATGAGGAAATGGCCTGGAGTTAGAGCCGCAAGATCATTTGGTTCTGATGATAATGGCTGTTGACTGTTGATAGTTCTTCATATCTTAAGGAGGCAGACGCTACGGATCTTTTTAGCAACGATTTGGCTGACTTCACTGCTGCCTCCTACAATCCACCAAAATGAGGGGCACGTGGAGGTATGAACTTGAAGTTAATTCCCTTTGATTGGCATAATTCGATGATCTTCCTTTGGCCTCTTTCGTTGTATATCGCATCCTACAGTTCTTTCAATTGGTTCTTTGCACCAACAAAGATTGTTGCGTTATCACAGCTCAAATCTTGAAAGTGTCCGCGTCTAGCAATAGATCGTTTGAGGGAACCAAGGAAACTTTCAGTTGAGAGCTCGCTGACTATTTCGAGAAGTAGTGCCTTGGTCACAAAACAGCAGAATACTGCTATGTATGACTTTTGAGGATGTTTTCCTCTTATTTTGTAAGGCGTATTAATTGGTCCGCAAAAGGCTACCCCTGAGTTTATGAAGGGTCTTGCAGTTTGTACTCCTGTTGGTGGCAGATTTCCCATGAACTGGGTCATCAGCGTTGGCTTGGCCTTGATGCAGCGAGTACACTGTTGCACTATTGATCTGGCAATTGATCTCTTTATGGGCCAAAACCTTTGCCTTGTTGTTGCAAGCAGCGCCTGGGGTCCAATGTGGAGATTGATGAGGTGAATGTCTGTCGTCAGGAGCTTCGTTAATTGATGCTCATATGGTAGAAGTGCAGATTGTTTTGCTTCATACGATATGTTTGCGCTTTTTAATCTACCGCCAACTCGAATGATATATCTTTCTGGTGACATCAACACGCTAAGTTGTGTGCAACTGATGTAAGTCTCTCTTGAAGCCACCTGGCTGGATTTGGGATAAAATTAACAATAGGGCTTCATTTAATTCTTCAGTAGTCAAGATACTAGCCTGAGTCCCTCCACGCCGTTTCATTGATCGTGTAAATTTCACAACGTATTCCACTATTCTCTGCAACCTTTTAAATGAGTTGTTCTGCTTTATGTCCATAATCCATGACAGTTGTAGTGCAGACGTAGTAAGAGCTACTTTAGGTTTCCTTTTCTCTAAATCTGTAGGCTGTTTGCACCAGCTTTTAGGCCAGATTGTTTCCGTGGCATGTAGAAACATTTGACCGTAAAACCAGTGGTTAAATTGAGCTAATCTGTCTGCAGGAATTCCTCCCGAAACTATGTCTGCTGGATTTGCCTTAGAAGGGACATGGCGCCGCTGATCGGCATTAGATAACCGTTGAATAGTCGCAACACGGTTGGCAACGAAAGTGTGATATGATGATGATTCTGAATTGATCCAAGATAGCACGATTTCAGAATCTATCCAAAAGTAACATCTTATGTTGGGTTGCCTTTAATTTGAAGATACACGTTGCACTAACTGAGCTGATAGCCTTGCGGCGCAGAGATCTAAGCGAGGAAGAGTTGTTGTCTTATTTGGGGCAACCTTTGACTTTACGCACAGCAGCCTCACAGTTATGGTATCAACTTGATGTATTGCTCTGATATATACTGCTGCTCCGTAAGCTGCTTCCGAGGCATATGAGAATGCATGAATTTGAAGTATCTTGATAGTTTTGCCTGATGCAATGTGTCGTGGAATTTTTATATCATTGAGTGCTTTCAATCCTTCCCGACATTTAAGCCAGCTAGTATGCATTTCCATGTGTAATGCTGCCTCCCAGTCAAGTTTTAAGGTCCAGATTTTCTTGATAAACAGTTTTGCAGTTATAATGACAGGACTCATGAATCCAAGAGGATAAAAGATGTGTGCGGTATCGGATAGTATAGTTTTTTCGTGACTCTCTTCGTTTCTTTGCATGATGTTTTGACAGAAAACATGTCGGATTTGGGTAGCCAAGTCAGTCCCAATGTTTTTATGAATTCTTCCAGGGTGTCGTTGAGATCTAGTTCTAGCTCGATGTCTTCTTGAGGCACATTTTTAAGCAACTTGGGGTGATTGGAATACCATTTGCGTAGATTGAACCCAGCTGATTGAGGAATATGCTTTAATTGGTGTTGAATCTCGATAGCTTCAATTAGCTGTTTGGATCCAGTCATGACATCATCGACATAGAAATCTCTTTTTAACACTTGAGATTCTAGAGGATGAGTTAGGGCCAATTCGTTAGCTAGATGCTTTAAGCAATTCGTTGCCAAAAATGGTGCTGTTGTTAGTCCATACGTGACCGTAGTGAGCTTGTAGTGTTTGATTGGCTGAGCTTGGTTTTCCCCCCACCAGATTAGTTGATATTGTTGATCCTCTTCAGCTAGCAGGACTTGTCTATACATCTTCTCGATGTCTGCTGTGAATACAAACTTCGGAAATCTAAACGAATCAGGATGGAAAATAGCTCATCTTAAATTGTTGGTCCCTTGCAGAGTACTTGGTTTAGGGACACGTTGCATGATGTTTGAGCTGAGCCATCAAATACTACACGAAGTTTTGTAGTGCTACTATCCAATTTAGTAACACAGTGATGTGGGAGGAAGTAATGTGGACTACCGATCTCAGTTGGGTTTACTTCCTTCATATGCCCTAAAGCTTCATATTCACGCATGAACTGCACATATTGTTCTTTTATTTCTGGGTGCCTGCTGAATTTTCGTTCTAAAGAAAGGAGCCTGTTACGAGCGATGTTCTCTGAGTTCCCCAATGCCTTGGGATTGTTTAAAAATGGTAGCTTGACTATGAATCTTCCTTCATTGTTTCTTCTAATATATTGATAGAAATGGTTAACACATTTTTGTTTTGCTGTACTGAAATTTTCGCTTTCATCAGATGATTCAATCTCTTCCAATTTCCAAAATCGCTCTAACTGGTCTTCTATGAATTTGGTGCATAATTCACAAGAAGCATATGGAGATCTTTCTCCAATAAAACGTCCAGCTACTACCCATCCAAAAAGTGTGTTTTGAAGTGTTGGCGTATTGTTGCCTAATTTTATTTGACCGACTGATAGTATGTCATAATAGATGTTGAACTCTGGATCAGCTAGCTGTATATATAGTGCTTATCAATTGGTCTGGTTGATGAGACGTTATCCTGGATAGTATGAACGCTTCTATTCGTGTCGAGTAATTGTTCATCTTTGACTTAAGTTGCAAGTTTACTCTATGCTCAGCCTATAGGTTACTTTCTCCTATGCCAGGAATGCACATTGTTTCAGAGCTTCGATTTAATTTTAGTTTTCTTGCGAGATTCACAGTTATGAAACTTAACTGAGAGCCAGAGTCGAGAATGGCCCGACATTGACTAACATTACCGCCGTTGCTGCTTATCTCAACTATGACTCTACCTAGTATTACACTAGTTTTATTGAAATTTGATGATTGCGTTGCTGTCAAAGTAGTTGGATCTCGGTGGATACCAGTATTAAAATCTGCTTGAGATGGCGACGCGCCTTTGTGTTCGGTTTGCTGCAATCCACTGTTAAGGTTGATAGCTCGTGATTTAACCCTTGATGAGTTGGCCTGATTCTTGGTACTAGATTCTGGGCTGTCGACATGTACCAATATGTTATGTTTCTTGGCACATTTACTGCAATTTCTGGCTGTACATTTGTCAGCTGAATGAGCATTCTTCAGGCAGTATATACACAGTTTGTTTCTCTTGACTGAGTTCAACCTATTTGAGAGGTGATAATGTTAAAAATTCCTTGCAAAATTACAGAGGATGATTCTTCTTGCAAATGATGCAGCCTTGTGCCCTTATTGTTGATGTAAGCGTTGCCCTTGAATTTTTATAACTTGATTTATTGATTGAGTATTCGAGGAACGCTGAGTGTTTTTCTCCCCCCAATGCCTCTAATGCCTGAAATCGCCTCTCTAAGAATGCCATGAGTCCTTGAATGGTAGGTAGCTCTCGTGGACAACTCAGCGATGACTAGTTAAGAGAATGAGTTATCTTGTCCAGAAGTGGATCCAGGTATGAATAGATATGCCAATATTTTTAAGCCCATGAAAATATTCCTTGATGGTGTCATGCAGAGTCTTAATTGATGATGCGGAATAATCTTTTGTTGTGGTAGCGTGTAGTCAGGATTTCCCAAGCTGCGGAATAGTTAGCGTCGGTCGCCGAAAGATGTTGGATTAATGATTTTACCTCACCGCTTAGATTGACTGTCAGATAGAGCATTTTCTGTGCATCGCTGATTTCTTGTGAATGGATCAGCTGCACGAATTGATCATGAAAATGTGACCATCTGACGTAAGTTCCATCAAATGTAGGTAGCGTTATTTGAAGAACTTTAAGTTTGGATGAATGCTCTTCTCAGGATTGTTGACTGTGCTTGACACTTCCAACCTTTCGTGTAGGTTTATTAAGATCTCTTGGACCCAGTCGGCAAGTTCATTGTACAGTTCTTGTGTGTAGTCTAGTGGCGGATTGCTTGTAGTCTCCCAAATAATCTCGTCATCTGTAGTTATATCGATCCATTACCCTTGAATTAATTGTAATTTAAGGTTGCAATAGATTTTCGACATTTCGCCTTCTTTTTTGACAATTTCTTGAAGATGCCTTGTTAAACTGCTCATCATTTGATGTTGTTTTCTAACTAGTTTGGTTGCTTCATCAGTGTTGTTATTTTCCTTTTTGGAGTCTGGTAAGTCATCGTACACCTTAAATTCGGATTTGTTTGACAGCTGGGTGGTTAAGGGAGTTTCTTCACTAATTGTTGCTGATAAGCCTGGATCCTTTCAGACGTCTTCTGAAACAGTCGCTAGTCCTACCTTTAGCATCTGCTTAAAGGCCTCATATACCGGTGTTAGATTCTAGTAATACTTTTTTGTGAAGTATTCATTATCTTTGTTAATCTCAGATAAAGGTAATTTCTCATGATTTAGTTGAAATTCCTCCCACTGCACTTGCAGTTTGTTTAAGCGTTTGTTCTAGTACGCCGGTTCCATTTTCCGTATCTCCGAATCTTTCTTAAGATTTCTATAGCCGTTTTGAATGGCTTCTCCAATCTCTGACTGCTTGCTTAGAAGTGCCTCCATGCTTGAAGAATGATTGATTGAATGTTGGTATGATACTCTTCTGCGTGAGAGATCACGTCGGGGTCACCAAAATGTTTATAGAGCGGCAAATTCCTTTATTGGCCGCTTTGCTTACTTTGGTACAGAACCAATGCAATTATAATTAGTGTGTGCCCAAGTACAAAACAAGTGCACGGTTGGAGATATGTGTCCAAGTACAAAACAAGTACACAACATTAAATGTTAAATGCTTAGGGGCTAAATATGCTCTGAACGTAGACGATAAAAAGAAACCTAAAGGACTTTTTTCATTCGAAAATTATAACTGACTTTATTCTAAGTAGAATCTCAAATTTATAATAAAAATATGATTAACATGCAAATCAATATTTGTGCAAATTAATTCTTGCTCACTTATTACAATAATATTAAGGCAAAAATGCAATTCAGCATAAAGTGCGCTGAACTCTTTTCAAGCGCGCTTTCTGGAGCATTGCATGTAATACGAGTCTCAAGAATTGCGGTCATGAACTTGAGTTCTTTACACTTTACCTGTGACAATTTTGATGATAATTTATCTTCTTTTGATTTTAATTTAATTTTATGATTCTATACATATAAGTAATTTGATTGATTGCAAATCCATTCTTCGTCATTAACACCTTTCATTTTCTTAATACACACATAACTATGATAAGAGCAGAAGATGCCAATCATATTCTGAATGAAAATTTTTACTCTTTAGATCAACTAGAAGAGCAAATAAAAACACTGAAAAAACAAAGAACGCACGGCTTCAGACCATTCATTCATCCACCATCTATAACCCATCCCGATTCATGTATACGCCCCCGCCATTTGCAAGTAGTTTAGTTACTTTTCAAATCCAAGATAACCAAACAGAAAAACAAAAAAAAACGAAGGGGGAGAAATATGAATATACACCAGTGGCGAGTCGTGCCTATCTAAGCAGGGTGTTCAGGATGGAACAATAATGAGAAATTAATAAGTTCGCTCCAATAAAAACTAAAATTAACATCAAACTGTAGTGCACACATATTTTCAAAAGACAGTGAAATATGCCCCAGGCGGATCTCTTTAGAGGGAAGAATTTGAAATTAGAGAAATAGTAACATATGAAAAAAAAGGGCGAAGCTTATGTTACTTTTCCAGAAAGGATAAAGAAACTAATGTGAACCATTTCATACATTACTGTAATCAAAAGTCATTTATAAATGAATTCCATACGAAGCCACATAGGACTTTTGTAAGAAATGTATAAAAGTCCTGTGTGACTTACTCGTAAAATTTTACTTTTTGATTAAATTTTTTGAGGATATGGTTTTCAATTGATATAAGGCTTAAGCTCGACAGTCCCGCTAGTCCCATAGATTTCCTTAAATATGTTTTCAGCACGATTTTTTAATATTAAGCAAGCAGCAAGCTTATGGACTTCAGAAAAAGTTGATTGAAGCTCATTTTGCGTAACCAACCAATGCTACGGTTTCGTCGAAAACTATTACAAAATTACCTCTCATACTTCGAATATGTGACATTGTTTCATGAATTTTTTCGTTGCAGTAACAAATATTCATGATTTTACTCTTAAGGATGTTTAATGAATTATCAGTGAAAGCAAATATTTTTACAAAAGTAATAAGAAGAAACTGATTATCAAATTTATTTAAGAAATGCAGAAAACCACCGGAAGATAAACTGGTTTCTTTGTCACATTTTTCTGGTCCGGATATTATTTTCTCAAAAAACTCGATAATGTCTTCTCTGTACTGACAAACAGTGTTCCAAATTGTGGAATTTGACGACAAACGTGTTGGAGCAAGTTGTGGAAACTTTATTCTAACATGTTCATAGAAAGCCTGAGCAATATAATACAAGCCATGAACCGCCCTAAACGGGCCGGCTGCAGCCATGCAGTAAGGGCTCACTCTCACTGTTTTTGTATACTCGTGATGGAGGAAAAACTAAAACTTCGTTTTAAACAGGTCCAAAGCCTAAAGCTGTCGCTCCCACAGAAAAATTAATTTAAAAAAAATTGCAGCCAAATATGTTTTCTTTGTAATAGTTAAAAAAAATAGCATGTAGAACAAATTTATGGAAATTATAACGTTTGTACTAAATACATATATATGAAAAACTCCTGCAGTAAGACAAGGTAAGAAGTCTGTGTGATGTTCGCCTGCTAACCGGGCCGCTACTCTCCTTTTCAGACTTTATTCATGGCTTAATTCCGACGGTTACGCCTGAGTCCTCTTTGTAGTGTGTGCAAATAATTATGCAATACTAGACTAGTGCCAAAAAAAAGTTTACAAGGTAAAATAAACTCTACATTTATTGAACATAAAAGTGAATAAGCAATTAATTGCATCAATTAAATGTTTGACAGTCAATTAAATAAGATCACGAAAGAAAAAAAGGGAGAACAAAAAGACTTGAAAGTTTCTCGACTAGTGCTGTGTCATTGCACACCTTCTTCATTCTTGCAGGGTCATGTTGAGTGCTCAGCAAAATTGAATAGTAAATTTCGCCTGATCAACAATAATGAATCGATAATTTTAATTCATTTTGCTTGAATAAATGAGGGCGAGCAATGCACTTTACTATCTCTCCTCAATATGCAATCTAAATACTTCTAATCGTTACCTACAAGAAACAAGCCGTTCAGCAATAGTTGCTCATGGCCCTTCTTCTTTTATCTTTAATACTTTCCGCTTAATTAGTTAGTGGTAATTTGGTTTGGTAATTTTCTCAAAGAGAAGGCAAATTTACAATGCATCATAACGAAGTGTAAAAAGGTGGTAGTGGCAAATTAAAGTAAATTAATATGTGGAATACAATTATAGTAATCTTCCTTCAATTTATATTTCATATGGGAATGGAATATCTTAAAAAAATCAAATCTAAAATCATTGGGAAAACTTCCAGTGAAAGATCATATCACTTAACCCCAAGTTTCTTAATAACATTGAAAATGGAATTACATATATGAATCTATTCCCTTTACCCAATTAATATGAAAGAAGTGAAGATGCATCCGATATATTTATGTACACTTTCAGCACAATCGATAGATTTAAGTAATATATAATGTTTATCCGTCATGGATTAGGGAAGGTTAGATGATTACCAATTTGTCTTTTGTTTAAGAAATCTGGAAATGGTATTCTCCAAAGTATTCAAATAGATTCGTCCACAGCTAGTGCTGCCAGATGGCAATATACAAAAATCGGAAAAATGCTGGAGAGAAAATCGGCGAAAGAATTGAATCATATAATTACTTGTTCATAACATAATTTACAGAAATCCAATAAAATATAAATTAAAAAAACTTAAGGATGTATCCAGAACTATAAAATAGATTAGATTAACATTCTTATTGCCATTTCAATCTTATCAGTAAGATTTATACTATTTTTAATACATATTAGAATTAAAGCGCTTAAGCAAGCTTTCATTTATATGCATATTAAAACATATCTTTCTTTTTTTTGTCAAAAAATATTTGGACAATAAAATTCCTTTTAATATTTCTGTATCCAATAAATTTCTCAGCTTTGTTTTGCTGATATTTATCTGTGAAACAGAGCAGACTTTGCAAAATTCAATATTACGGTTCACGTCATAGTTTTTATTTTCAACCAACCAGATTTCTAATTTCGGATCATTTTGGCACAATTTGCAGAATTTTTGCATATACATTTTTGCTCATAATTACAAAAGTTACATAATTCAAACCCTGTAATTTTACCGCTATTTTCGGCAATATTTCATCATATAAATCTGAATCATCTGGCACTGACCGAGGTGCAGGTACTAAGTGAATGTCCTCCTTTTCAAGAAAAATCATAATTTTGTCAAGATATGTAAATATTTGTATGATCTTACTTTTTCTGGCAATGGAAAAAATGTGAGGTGTGCCCAATTTCGTCTGCAAAGTTTGCGTCTATTTTTTACCCACATTTCTCCATTGTTCCGCCCGTCTGATCTATATTTTTTCATGTACATATATAGGAACTAGTTCGTTGTTTTTACCAATTTTTCATTTTCTTTAACTTAGTGTCAGAAGCGTTAATATTATAAAATATGAGTTAATAGTGAAAATCTCTAAAAATCGGAAGAGGCTATAAAATATCGGAAATAACAGAGCCAAAATCGGGGAATCGGAATTATACTTGAAACTCGGGGAAAATACGATAAATCGGGGAATTTGGCAGCCCTGTCCACACCCGTCATAAGCAATGCACAGGCATGAGGGCTGGAGAACTTACGAATTTGGTCAGAGTGAATATTTCTGTTCCGTGCATTCTGGCATATTTACATTCCCCTTAGCGTTCGGATCCTAATGTGAACCACCGTCATAAGCAACGCAAAGCCATGAGCGCTGGGGAACTACGAGTAAGTCAGAATGAACGTTTCTGCTCCGTGCATTCTGTCTGGCATATTTACATTCCTCTTAGCGTTCAGATCTTTATGTGAACCACAGTCATAAGCAACGCAAAGGCATGAGCGCTGGGGAACTACGAGTAAGTCAGAATGAATATTTCTGTTCCGTGCATTCTGGCCACTGACATATAATAATAATGGACTGAGCAATCCTATCTAATTTCTATAGTCAAAAATAGCACAAATATTTGCTAAAATCTATTTGTCTCTTTCAAGCTCAAAATGTACACTGAACTGTAACCAATTTTGGAAACAGTACGGCTGTATTAATTGGAATGCATTGGAATTGACATGAAAATTGAGACAAATATATTGTTTTTATACGTTTATCTCTTACAAGCTCAAGGAAATTCGACAACAAATCTGCAGAGGAGCACATTTTTCAGTAATATTACAAATGAGTTTTTGGGTTAATTAAAACAAGTTTAACTTTCTAAATAATTTTAATTTAATGCAATACTATTTTATAACATCTTTAGTGTTTCCAATCGACAAATAAAAATATATTATGAATCGGTGTGCAATTGTACGAAATAAAGGGTTTTCACAGCCTGTTCAATATTTGTGCCATTTTTGAAGCAAGAACGCTTAGTCCATTCTTATTATATGTCAGTGATTCTGGCATATTTACATTCCCCTTAGCGTTCAGATCTTAATGTGAACCACCGTCATAAGCAACGCAAACGTATGAGCGCTGGGGAACTACGAGTAAGTCAGAATGAATTTTTCTGTTCCCTGCATTCTCGCATATTTGTATAGAAACTCTAAGGCATAATATGAGGGCTGTGGAACCAGAAAAAATTTCGACAGAATGAATTTTTATTTTTTTATTTTTTTTATTTTATCTGGAGAAAATATATGTTTACAGGTTGGGTCTTGGGTGTTCAGTAAACACCTTGAATCCTTTGACGCCTAGCGACTGATATACACGTTATACAGATTAGGGTAAGCAAATAAAATTGTAAATATATGTATACACACATATCTTATTGTAGATGCATAAAAAATTAAAATGGTAATGAAAACATACGTATATACAGATATATGCGTCAACAAATTAAAAGTGTAATGAGAACATATGTATACACATATAGTAATATAAAAGGATAAAGAATTAAAATTGTAAACATAAAAAAAAAAAAATTATACATATATGGTATAGTAAAACCATAAAAGTTTAAATTGTAAATTGATATATACAGATATATTAATGCAAAAAAAACATATTTATACCTGCATAATAGAAAAAAAATTCTTTTTAAAAATAAGCTAGAAATAATTCTCAATATTGTACACAGATAAATTAGGTTTATCAACCTAACTAAGTAATCATCTCAGTGCTCGGCATTATGTATATACATATATGTAACCAGTGCTGCTATTCAGCCGGTTCGCACCGGTTCGACCAAACCGGTTGTTGAAAAAATCAGAATTTTGCGAACCGGTTGTTAAATAACTCAGTGTTGATATTGAGCCGGTTTGCACCGGTTCACAAAAGCTTATCGAGATATATAAATAAATATAGCTCTGGAATAAGAAAAAAAACTGTAACTAATCTTACGATACAGTAGATGAATGCCCGTATGTAATTTCGTCAGTTTCTGTGCAAGTTTGACTGTTAAAGTGGTTTTCGCATCTATTTCTAGAACGATTTGTAGGACAGTAAATATGATTACAACCAATTTCATTTGATTTTATATGCAAAAAAACTTTTCAGTACAATAAAAACTTCTAGGAATGATCGTTTTAACAGTATACGTAAAAAGGATTCATTTTTGTATGGCAATATCATTTTTGAAATTATATTTACTATTTTTGTGGAAACGCCTTGTACAAATTTGCAGTTCTCTAATTAGTCTCACATTAAATAGAAAATCATGCAGTTCATATTATATATGGCAGTGAATGTGCTTTCACTAATATACGAGCCAATTTTCATACCCTAGATGAAATCTATAGGGGTATACTAAGTTTGTCATTCCGTTTGTAACACCTCGAAATAATGATGGTAGAGGATAATGGATTGGACACTCATTCATAATATTAAAAGTTATTTTGATTTTTGCATGTCCGTCCGTCCGTCCGTCCGTGCGCACGATAACTCGAGTACGTGTATACTTAGAGAGCTGAAATTTTGTACATGGACTTTAAAAACGAAAGTAAAATTAAGTTCGAAATTGAGACAAATCGGGCAACTCCTTCGTGGGGTTGCCATATAAAAATTTCGTTTTCCGCTATATATTTGGACACTGCCTGAGAACGCGTCAACGTAGAGAGCTGAAATTTCGTATATGATGTTTCTACTATATTAGCAAATAAAATGTTAAAAATGGACTAAATCGGGCAACTCCTTCTTTGTGTTGCCATATAAAAATTTAGGTTTTTTACGCATACTTTGAAAACGATCAGTCCAAGACATTTTTGTTGCACTAAAAACTTCTGCAGAATACGAAATCCTATAAAATTGGTAATAATCATTTTTTCTGTGCAACAAACCGTTCTAGAAATATATGCGAAAAACAACTTCAAAATCAAACTTGAATAGATCGGTGACCATACGAAATTTAATACGGGCATTCATCTAGGGTATCATAAGAATTGGTCTTAGACCAATTCTAGCTTTTTTACTTGTTAATACAGAGGTTTCTATCTAAATTGAAAGTGGGAGGAAGAAATCTTCTTATCGCATGCATATACTTTTGCTAAGTACCCTCCAGAAAAGCATAGAGGTTAGGGATCGGCATTACTTTAGATGTGAATAGCTCTGTTTAATGAACTCGAAAAAAGTTCGGAGCAGAGCAGAGCAGGATAGCTCAACTTAGGTTAACTGTCAAATTAAAAGTAGAGCAAAAAAGTGCAGAAATGAGCAGAAAGCTCATTAAACACATTTTTCTGAAATTTTCTGATATCTGTCAACAAAAAACTCAATCGTTTTTGAACTTTTACCAGAACTGTCAACACAATTTACGGTTCTCAAATGCTTGCTCTAAGTTACTCCTTCGAAAAGGTAGAGCAGAAAATCATGCTTTAGGTCACTACAGTTCACTTTAAAGTAGACTTATTAAACTGAGTTCAATGCACATTAGAGCGCTTTAGAGCAGTGATCTGAATTCATTTCTTCTTTTTTCTGCTCTAGAGTAACCTGCTCTGTAGAGTAACCAATAGCAGTTCATTAAACAGACCTATATTGTATGCGAATGTGTCCGTACAGAGTGGCTAAATTCTTCCGATAAATTCTTTTTATTTTAATAACTTTTTTTGTTGTATTATGTATGTTGAATGATGCCTATTAAAAGGCTGTTCTGAAACGCTTCATAAGGAATAAAGCTGTAACCACATTAATCTAATACTGCTCTAAAGAGCCGCTTGGGCACTGTCACAAAGCCAGATCTTGTAACGCTATAACGGCGTCTTTATCACCAAAGTTATAACGTCAACTTAAAAATGGATTCTAATTTTTCGATTTTTGTAAATTCGAATGCAATTTTTACCCTTTCTTATATTTAAAACTAGCTAAAGTTGCCGGTTCTTGGAATTGGATTCTCTCCTAAGTTTGTATATTTTCCTTTTAGTTTATTTTAATATTTTTAATTTAATTTAATTTTTTTAAATTTATTTTAATTTTTTTTATTTTTTTCTTTATTGGGATTCGAGCTCTTTATAACCAGCCTGAACTTTTCTTATGATTTTAAAAATTTGTTATCATTGAAAACAAGCTTTATAAAAGATCTGACACAGTTGTTATTAGGATTACATCGTCGAGAAGTGACAGTAAACAAAGCACATAGACTAATTCGAAGGTGCATAAGAGCACTGGAGCTAATGAAAGTAAATAAAGGAACTAATGAATGTTTGTAACATAATCTAATCAGACGCTTATAAGCATTATTATTGTTCATTCAGAATAAATGTGTTCGTTTGCCAAGCGGTATGTTAATTCAAGCTGTTATAGACAACATAAAACAAAAAGTGAAAGTAATTATTTGGTACCAATTTTTTGTATTGAATCAGACTATATGGCGAAGAAATCTTTTACTTTCGCCTGGGCTAGAAAACGAGAAACAATTAGAGAATTGGCCACGCTTTTGAAATTTTCTATCTCTAAAAATGATTTGTGAGAGTTGGTTGATTATAAAAACCCACATATTCCTGACATATTTTAAGGAGCCAGGATGTTTCAAAAGTTGTTTCAGTTAGTTTGGCCGAAGTTGGACGACCGTTCAGTGTGATGAACATTATGGAAACTGAAAAACAAAATTCCTTGATGATTGAAAATTTTTCACATTTTATGACGACAAATCTGCTTGGAAAACCTTTAACAAATTGGGATGTAGCACGATTGGTACAGTCGTAGTTACAACGTAGCCACCATAAAGCTGAAGATAGAAGTGCAAAAATGAAATGTGATAAAAACTATTTTGAAAGCCAATAAGCTATCTGGTGCTTATTGTAATAAACTAGTAATCTAATTCTTATCCTTAAAGTTCTTGGTCTTAAATATAAATGCCCTGATGATATATTTCCGTTAAATGTTAACTTTTTAACAACACTCTATATATCCAACGTTATAACGTAGCTTTAACATGGAGCTTTTTCATTAAATTATCTTGTATTGAATAGTAATTTATTTTGTTTAATACTCGAAAAAGTATTTTACCTCACTATAATGAAGAATTAGAAACGTAATTGGATAAGTGAACCGGTTGTTAAAAAAATTGGATATCAACACTGTATGTAACATGTTGTTATTTTTTTTTTTTAGTAAGCTATCAAAGCCATATCCAATGCTCTAATGCGTTATTCCTCTTCTAAGAAGAACTCATGTTTTTTAAAAAGAGGGTGGTTTGCTACATACACCCCTCACCAAAATAAATTACGTACATACATACGTACATTACATATCAGGCCTAGGTTTATCCAAAACAAAATATGTACATACTTAAATTGATTCTTACCAAAAGAAAATATGTACATGCATTGCATATGACTCTACAATTCTTGTCAAAAGAAAATATGTACATTCATATGTACATACCTACATTGCATAGCAAGAGAAATAAATCATTGCATGCATGCATGTACATACCCGCGGTACATTATACCTAAAGAATGGCGCGTGCATACATACTTTTACTGACCTACAGCAATTATTTCCGCATATAAAATAAGTGGAAAAAGAAAGTGAAGTAATACCCCTGCGCGCAAGAAATCCCACATTGTAATATGACGACCTTGCGCCGGAGGTAAAACAAATGTATGTATGTAGGTGACCAGATTGATGACTCACGATAAACGACGTGAAGTAGTAATGACCAGCTGCAAGCATTTAGCGAAATTTATATTTATGTATGTACGTATAGAAACAAGTTACAAACGTTTGACGAAAATAATATTTACGGATGAAAAACGATGGATGATAATGGCCAGCTGTAGATATTGAGCAAGGTGCGATTTATATATATATATATGTAACGAGCGCTGTGAGGAAATAAATTAAGGTTAAATTTAGTATAAATATAATAACGTTTTAATTAAAAGATCGGTTGCAATAGTAAGTCACAAGAGACACATCAAGTTTTTTTTACTAGGAGCAAAGCTGTTCAGCTACTCCACTATGTACACCACATTAGGAGCAAAGCTACATTAGCTACTCCACTACACTAAACATAGGAGCAAAGCTACATTAGCTTCTTCACTACACTAAACATAGGAGCAAAGCTACATTACATAAACAGTAAGAGTATTTCCTAGCAACAAATCAACACTGTCCACTTGTTATGGTCGTAGCGTATTGCATATAACAATATGCTACATGACATACTGAAGCGTGTATGCCGGCTGGCTGCTGTCCATAGCAGAACACTTGAACGCACCCCGACCGAGAGAGATGCGTTTCCTCAAGCTCAGTATGGCATGCTGAGGTGATAAAGAAAAAGAAGCATTCGAGGGTTGGCAATATGTAAAAGATGGGAACAGCCATTTTGGTGACAAGTCGGTAAGGTCTCGAGAAGTCAAAAAATAAGTAAGAAGGAAATGGACTCAAAGGAAATACGGGACTTAGTTGGGTCATCGGAAAATATTGAAGAAAGCAAAGAAACTAAGGAAATCTGTAAAGTTCAATAGGTAAGAAAAGTAATAAATAAAATAAGAGAAAAGTGGAGTAAAGAAATTTTTAATAGAAACTTGAAAAGGGATTGGGAAGACGGCCTTGCAAGAAGGCACTAGTTGCATCGAAGAAGTTTAGGAAGGAAAAATAGCAAGAAAAATACAACGGAACTGAAGTTGCGGAAAAGGAAAAATTTAGCTAGAAGTGGAATATCAAATGTCAGAAATTCCGAGGGATTCTTTGGAAAATAAGAAAAACCACGGATGGGCAACCACTTGGCTATGTGACGGCGGAAAGTGAGCCGAAGAGAAGAAATACGAAACGAATAAGGTGTCTTCACCGAGATATATCTACAGAAAGTATCCGAAACCACTGGAATACCACTTAGTGCGAAGAAGCAGAAAAGTAGCTGGATGAAGGTTTTTAATAACGTTTGATATAAGAGTTTCATTTATTTGAACACATATTGAATTCTGTAGCTGTAAGGTATAGAACATAGTGACAAAACTAGGCTCCAGCCACAGCTGGCGATCCCTCGGATAACCAAGATCCAGTTCAATAGGATTTAGGAAGTGAGTTCTCTATTTCCCCACCAAGTGATTTTCCGGAGCTACTCTAATGAGTTTTTGTGTGGAAAGGTCTTCTCAGCACCGCCTAAACGTCGAAAATTGTACATGCTAGTGCACAAATGAAAAATCAACCAACTAACATAATCCTCAAAAGAAAACGATTCGCCTTATTTCTTATGTATAGTACAAAGTAAATATTTCACACTAATAACAAAAAAATATTAAACAAAGCAATTCAATGGAAATTTACCAAAAAAAAACCAAGTTACGCATAGAAAAAAAATAATAATATATTACTTTCCTTAATTTCCTTGATATCATTCAAATTAGTTGGAATAAAAACCCACCAAAACTGTAAAAATTTTCGTTTAGAATATTCAATGAAAGTCTATATATTTGAATTATTAGAGAAAATCATATTAATTATATTCATTACTCATTATAGAAGTGAAACAAAAAAAATAAAGAAAGAAAAAGAAATACTTAAAACATAAGAAAGATAAGAAAGAATCAAAGCAAGAAATGTAAGGAAAGGTAATATTATAAAAAAAAAAAAAGAACCAAGGAAAATTTGTTTATATGGTAATAGCTTGCGCGAAAGAGATATGAAAGAGAGTTAGGTAGTTAACAGTCAGTAGGCCGGCCAAGTAGGTAGCCTGGCGGCGTATTATAGTCCAAAAGTACCACCCTTTTGCTTATTATTAGGAAGTGAGTGTCCTAGCAATCAACTTGAGCGAGGAAGATTTGTTTTTGGTATATATATAATGTCATAACTTACCTTTACAGGGAGCTCCTTCAGGGGACTAAGACACGTAATTCAAATTCTACGGAAAGTTTCTTATTGCGCCGAGGTGTAAGTAACCAAGGCAAATTTTTTTATAATGCGTTAAATTTTCGAATGGAGCGTGAAAAAGCGACAAAAGTAAAAGTGTGGTAGCTTACATATTAAAGGGCCTTGGTAATCGGCTTCGTATCGTTTGGTTATAGGAAGCATTATTTTCCTAATCCACATTGTTTATTAGAATTGTTTAGTAGAATAAGTCGTTAGCTAAACTCGTAACGCTTTTTCTAAGGGCATCTAAGTATTTCATAACAATAACCATGATGGTGTTTACATACAACTACATAACTGCCATAAGCCCTTATTATCAATTGATGTCAAGCAGAATCGCATAATGTTCTCCTATCAAATTTTAAGTAACTTTATTTAGCCGATCGAGTTGTAAAACGCTGACATAGATATTGTATTGGTAATAGCGGACATTGGTAGCAATGTGAACTAGAAATGTTAGTCAAGATGATAACTAAGGGATCATAAGATTAATTAAGATTGTGTGAGCTACGGTACGAAATATTCCCAATTGGAAAGTAAGAATTATTAAATGTAATAAAGTGTTGCTTTATAACGTCATGAAGCTCTAGTGTCTTTTGGATTCTCTTTAACTCTCCCGGAGCCCTCTCACATGGGATGAAGGTCGTCTAGGCTCGCCTAGTCTCTCTCTCTCTCTTTACAGGTCAAATAGGGACTCTGAATAATTATGCCCCTCAGAGTCAGATGGCAGGATGGGGCCGGCTCAGAAGGCAAAACATCTGCGCCTTCCACATGCAGGTAAGTGAGGTAAGGGTCCCTTCAGGACCGAATGTGTGCCGGCTTTTGTTGGATAGACAAGAAATTTTTTTTTTGATTATGGCTGACGCGGCAGGTTTTTCGTGGAACCTCCCCACACTCTCCGCCAATGAGCCGAGGCGAGCTAGCGTGCCGCCCTGCAGTTAACGATGTATGTCGAATGATCTGTCAGCTCATGCTGCCAGTCTGGACTTTACGTCCAAACCTAATCACTCAACGTAGTTACATAACACACTTGCTTTTACTATCACTAATCCTGTCACACTTATTGAGTCATTAGATCATTAGATCAACGTTTCAAAACGTGTAGGAAATACACTTACATTATTGTTAGCAATAGATATATATATATATAAATAGATATTCAATATATAGGTTTAATATAGAGCAAAAAGTTAGAATAACTTAACTTCAAAGCACTGGCACAATTATTTAGTCTATATATCTCGAGTAATCGTATTAATAAAGGTTGTAATATATGTAAGTACGTCAAGACAATGATGTAAATATATATTATGTATATAAAATAAATATAGCATAAAGTAAATTATGATGTTTGACAACTGTATACGAAGTGTATAGCATGTAGATATATATAATATATATATGAGGAAATGTGTTATAATATAGATATATGAATAAATATTAAAATGTTACAAGTGGCTGGTACTCACCGATCTAAAACTTGTCACTTGAGGAATTGGCTGTAAGCTAATGTTAATCCCTTTGTTCTTGGTTAGAACAATTCCGTATTTCCGTCGAGACAAGAAATAAAGTCTTAATGTTAGTAATATTATCTCAGTCGAGACCCGAGATAATATTCTTTAAGTCAGTCGAGACCCTGCTTAAAGAGTTATCTTAGTTTCAGTCGAGGCCCGAAGTAAGATTCTTTATTTCCGTCGAAACCAGAAATAAAGTGTTTGTTAGTAATTAGTATACCAGTCGATACCCGATATAAATGTTAGTCCCTAACAAGCCAAAAACCAACTTTCTCCTAGCGATGCCAAGTGCAAAAAGAGATGGAGTTAAGTCAGCTTATCGTTTATATAGCCCTTCCCTGCATATTACACCACTGATAGTGTAGCAGAGGCACGTGATTACGAGAATTGGCAGTGCAGTTGTGCTTTCTGGTACTAGCTGCATCACATGCATAGCAACGAACCAAAATGCCCAGCAGCAAGAATTTTTACAGCATCCCATGCTGCTGTGTTACATAAGTTGAATTATATTTGCAAAAAATGTTATAAATGTTCATCTGCTTGATCTGATTGTATACCTGGCATAAATTTTGTGCTACATGACAACACATGCTTTTGTTAGATGTCGTACCTATTTTGTGGGAAAATTATAATTAGGTTGAATTCATTTTCTTTTAATATGTTCCCTTTTCAAGAATTGCTTTTAGCACAAATCTTATGGTTCAAATATATGATAATAATTTTAATTTAATCTACTCGATGAGGCTATACTTTTGTATTGTATTTGTGCAATATGTTAAATAGATGACAAATACATTGCTTTGTTTGGTTGTGTACCTGTTTTTTTATTAATAGCGATTTAGATCTGATTTTACTTAAAATGTTGATTCTTTGTTTTCAGTAGGTAAGTTTTCTTTTCAGAATTTCTGTGTTAAAAAGTATACTCGAACCGATTTGGTTCGAACATTCTCAAAAACAGCGGCATACTCTGCCATCAATATAAATTTGGCATACTCTGCCTAGCATAATAAACAAAACAGCGGCATTCTCTGCCATCAATATAACTTTGGAATATTCTGCCTAATATAATTTCAAACAGCGGCATAATCTGCCATAGAAGGAAACTCTGGCATATTCTGTCATTCAACATAGCCAAGGGATAACTTCAAGTAAAACAGCGGCTCCTTAGCTACCATACGTAAGTTCGGCAGCTTCCTGCCTAAATAATATTTATCATTACCTTATTTATCTGAAACTTCAAATATGGACAGAACCAGCACGCGACGTAACGTCATGATATCACACCTTATATGAATGCTCTTTTGTAATTTCGTATGGTCATCCATCTGGGCAAGTTTGATTTTTGAAGTGGTTTTTGAATATATCCCTAGAGCGGTTCGTCCAGCAGCAAAAATGGTTATAACCAATTTTATAGGAATTCATATTTTGAAGAACTATTCAGTACATTAAAACCGCATAGGATTTATTCCTTTACAGAATACGTAAAAATCCTGAATTTTTATATCGCAATACCAAGAAGGGGTTGCCCGATTAATTCCATTTTCGAAGTTATATTTACTATTGATGTGAAAACACTATGTACATAATTTCAACGCTCTAAATAGACGGGTTCTCAGGCAGCTTGCAAATATGTAGTGAAAAAGGAAATTTTTGAATGGCAACCCTACCAGAGTTACCGGATTTGTCCCATTGTCGAACTTAATTTTACTTTTTTATTTTTAAAAGCCCATGTGCAAAATTCCAGCTCCTTAAATAAACGCATTCTCACACTTATTGAGTCATTAGATCATTAGATCAACGTTTCAAAACGTGTAGGAAATACACTTACATGATTGTTAGCAATAGATATATATATATATAAATAGATATTCAATATATAGGTTTAATATAGAGCAAAAAGTTAGAATAACTTAACTTCAAAGCACTGGCACAATTATTTAGTCTATATATCTCGAGTAATCGTATTAATAAAGGTTGTAATATATGTAAGTACGTCAAGACAATGATGTAAATATATATTATGTATATAAAATAAATATAGAATAAAGTAAATTATGATGTTTGACAACTGTATACGAAGTGTATAGCATGTAGATATATATAATACATATATGAGGAAATGTGTTATAATATAGATATATGAATAAATATTAAAATGTTACAAGTGGCTGGTACTCACCGACCTAAAACTTGTCACTTGAGGAATTGGCTGTAAGCTAATGTTAATCCCTTTGTTCTTGGTTAGAACAATTCCGTATTTCCGTCGAGACAAGAAATAAAGTCTTAATGTTAGTAATATTATCTCAGTCGAGACCCGAGATAATATTCTTTAAGTCAGTCGAGACCCTGCTTAAAGAGTTATCTTAGTTTCAGTCGAGGCCCGAAGTAAGATTCTTTATTTCCGTCGAAACCAGAAATAAAGTGTTTGTTAGTAATTAGTATACCAGTCGATACCCGATATAAATGTTAGTCCCTAACAAGCCAAAAACCAACTTTCTCCTAGCGATGCCAAGTGCAAAAAGAGATGGAGTTCAGTTAGCTTATCGTTTATATAGCCCTTCCCTGCATATTACACCACTGATGGAGTAGCAGAGGCACGTGATGACGAGAAATGGCAGTGCAGTTGTGCTTTCTGGTACTAGCTGCATCACATGCATAGCAACGAACCAAAATGCCCAGCAGCAAGAATTTTTAGAGCATCCCATGCTGCTGTGTTACATAAGTTGAATTAAATTTGCAAAAAATGTTATAAATGTTCATCTGCTTGATCTGATTGTATTCCTGGCACAAATTTTGTGCTACATGACAACACATGCTTTTGTTAGATGTCGTACCTATTTTGTGGGAAAATTGTAATTAGATTGAATTCATTTTCTTTTAATATGTTCCCTTTTCAAGAATTGCTTTTAGCACAAATCTTATGGTTCAAATATATGATAATAATTTTAATTTAAGCTACTCGATGTGGCTATACTTTTGTATTGTATTTGTGCAATATGTTAAATAGATGACAAATACATTGCTTTGTTTGGTTGTGTACCTGTTTTTTATTAATAGCGATTAGATTAGATCTGATTTTACTTAAAATTTTGATTCTTTGTTTTCAGTAGGTAAGTTTTCTTTTCAGAAGTTCTGTGTTAAAAAGTATATTCGAACCGATTTGGTTCGAACATTCTCAAATACAGCGTCATACTCTGCCATCAATATAAATTTGGCATACTCTGCCTAGCATAATAAACAAAACAGCGGCATTCTCTGCCATCAATATAACTTTGGAATATTCTGCCTAATATAATTTCAAACAGCGGCATAATCTGCCATAGAAGGAAACTCTGGCATATTCTGTCATTCAACATAGCCAAGGGATAACTTCAAGTAAAACAGCGGCTCCTTAGCTACCATACGTAAGTTCGGCAGCTTCCTGCCTAAATAATATTTATCATTACCTTATTTATCTGAAACTTCAAATATGGACAGAACAAGCACGCGACGTAACGTCATGATATCACACCATATATGAATGCTCTTTTGTAATTTCGTATGGTCATCCATCTGGGCAAGTTTGATTTTTGAAGTGGTTTTTGAATATATCCCTAGAGCGGTTCGTCCAGCAGCAAAAATGGTTATAACCAATTTTATAGGAATTCATATTTTGAAAAACTATTCAGTACATTAAAACCGCATAGGATATATTCCTTCACAGAATACGTAAAAATCCTGAATTTTTATATCGCAATACCAAGAAGGGGTTGCCCGATTTATTCCATTTTCGAAGTTATATTTACTATTGATGTGAAAACACTATGTACACAATTTCAACACTCTAAATTGACGGGTTCTCAGGCAGCTTGCAAATATGTAGAGAAAAAGGAAATTTTTGAATGGCAACCCTACCAGAGTTACCGGATTTGTCCCATTGTCGAACTTAATTTTACTTTTTTATTTTAAAAAGCCCATGTGCAAAATTCCAGCTCCTTAAATAAACGCATTCTCGAGTTATCGTGAGGATGGACAGACAAACGGATGGATGGACGGACGGACGGACAGACGGACAGACGGACATGCAAAAATCAAAATAACTTTTAATTTTATGCAAGGGTGTCCAATCCATTTTGCTCCACCATCATTATTTCTAGGTGTTACAAACGGAATGACAAACTTAGTATACGCATTAGATTTCATCTGGGGAATAAAAACTCATTTTATGCAAAATCGAATTTTGTTTTTTATCTAAACAGAAAAGAAATACTACAGATCAAAACCTGTCATCAAATTGTTGTTAAAGTTGAGAAAGTGTGTAGCGAAGTTACAAATAAATATTTTAAATGTCCAAATATCCGTTAGTGCATGTCGTACAATAGTAAGTAGTGCTTAACCCGATGTGACTGACTGATTTGTGTACGCTGAAGTAAATCACTTAAATGCTCCGATATAAACAAACCCTCTTGACGTTCCATGATTGATGGTAACTCAGGATGCCTGAGATGTCAATCGTCAAATGGAATCATCAGAACGATAACACTTTTCGGTCTATAAAAGGCGAGCTGGCAGCGTGGATAAATCAGTCGATCATCAAGCTTCGACCAGCTAAGAACTTATCAGTTTCTAGCTAACAAAAGAAGTAATCGACTCAATTTCCTGCCGAGTTGGAGGTTACCACATTCGAGAATTACCCGTCATCCCGTAGTAGTGTTAGAATTTTCCTGCCGAGTACGAGGTTTCCGTATTCGAGACAAAAATCTCTTTTCCTGCCGAGTGTGAGGTTACCACATTCGAGAATTACCCGTCATCCCGTAGTAGTGTTAGAATTTTCCTACCGAGTACGAGGTTTCCGTATTCGAGACAAAATCTCTTTCCTTCCGATTGTGAGGTTACCACATTCGAGATTTACCCGTCATCCCGTAAAACAAATAGCATATCCCCGTATAATAGAAAAACATAAAAAAGAGATACATACAGTGTAAGACAGTGGAAAACAACCAATTTGTGTATAATATTAAGATTGTGTTTGAGTATAACCTTATGGAAAAAGGGTTAATAGTATTAAGATTGTGTTTGTGTATAACCTTATGGAAAAAGGGTTAATAGTATTAAGATTGTTTTTGTGTATAACCTTATGGAAGAAAAAAGGTTAATAATATTAAGATTTGTGTATTGTCACAGAGAATAAATATTGACAAAGTTTGTGTATAACCTTATGGAAAAAAGGTTAATAGTATTAAGATTGTGTATTGTCACAGACAATAGATCCGACAAAGTTTGTGTAAAACCTTATGGAAAAAAGGTTAATAGTATTAAGAGTGTGAATTGTCATAGACAATAAAATTGACAAGTTTGTGTATAAGTATTAACAGTATGTATTGTCACAGACAATAGATCCGACAAAGTTTGTGTAAAACCTTATGGGAAAAAGGTTAATAGTATTAAGAGTGTGAATTGTCATAGACAATAAAATTGACAAGTTTGTGTATAGGTATTAAGAGTGTGTATTGTCACAGACAATAGATCCGACAAAGTTTGTGTAAAACCTTATGGGAAAAAGGTTAATAGTATTAAGAGTGTGAATTGTCATAGACAATAAAATTGACAAGTTTGTGTATAAGTATTAAGAGTGTGTATTGTCACAGACAATAAATTTAACAAAGTTTGTGTAAAACCTTATGGGAAAAAGGTTAATAGTATTAAGAGTTTGAATTGTCATTGACAATAAACCTGACAAGTTGGTGTTTAATAAAAAAGTATAAAATAGTTAAAAATTGTGTATTAGTATTAAGATTATAAAATACATTCGTGTGAAAATATTAGAGTTTTTATGAAAAAGAATAAAACATTTTGTTCAGTATAACATTAAATCAGTATTCACCTTTTAAAAACATCAAAACCTGGTATTTATTTCTTCTTCTTCCCCGTCGTTGAACGCATTGACCCTGGCGTAACTCCAAAGCTGACCCAAAACGTTCAACTTAAATATCAACGCTTACAAGTGTGCAAAAAACTGTAAAATTTGACATTTTTTTAACTGTTCATGGCTTTTCATTGCAACAAAATACGGAACATATGATTACAAAGGGATCTTCTTTCATATACCACAAAAAAATTCGACCGCGAGTAAAATATGTCGGAGTTACAAATTATTATATACATGGATCTACCCAATAACGGTTTTCTGGTCCAAAATGAGATTTTGCTGGTGTATCAAAAATTTCTATACCACTACTTTTAGTTCCACCCGACCTACATACAACCTACACCACCATGTCTCGTGAAAAGTATTTTTCACTGCAACACGGTGTAATGAAGGAAACATGGACTAATAATATCGGCTATTTCATATTATGAATAAAAAAACGTTCTTCGGATACTCTGCATTCCGAATGAATAATGAAACAAACGTTAACTGACAAAACCAATACTATATTTTTGGGAAAGCTTTAAAAAGCTCCTTTTAACCTCACTCAATAATGTTTTGTGCGAGAGAATTTTTATAGAGAGCGATGGCAAGTAAATATTAAGCTTTCACGTTCTTACACTAGGATAGGACGATGCAGTATTTTTTTGCTAGTCGCAGACTTACTGTTCAAACGGTGGGTGGCTTAAGTTTGTCATATATTTTTTATAAAATAACATTTTCCTTTTTGACACTTCGGTTTAGTTAACATGCCTTAAAGTGTTTTGGTGTTGTTTGGATTAATTTTAGAATCCACGCTGAATTTGTGGCTTAGATGTGATAACGAAAAATTAAGAGCGTGCATTTTTATAATATATATTATATACATAGGAAAAGCACAATTTATGAACGGCATACCTCTTTCGTATATCAATATCAATTGCTGGCCATTAAATAGTTAAAGCCTGTTAAACTTATAAATTGTTTAATGACTTTGTTGCCATACGACCAGTGAGGATGTCTCTCTACAAATACATTCTTTTGGTGTTCTCTATAAGTGTTGCTTGTGTAGGTACGTGTAGGCTTCTTTTCTTTTTTAAAGTTTAATTTAATTAGTATGCGACAAAAAGTTCGTTTAGATTAAGATGAAAATGCTATTAATGTCACAACTATGTAAACATGTTCAATTAAATAACTAAATCTATGTACATATTTACATTGTCCTCAGTCTGGTGCTTTAGAAAATCTAAAATTAGACTCCGTGGCAGGGGAAATGGGTAACGTACCTGAACTTTTCGCACCACTTCATTCATATCGATATTTTAATTCCGCTTGAAATAATGTAGTTAAGCTTACATATGTGTTGGCTGCTTTAAAGCCTATTTATGAAATAATCGATAATGTTTAGGAAAATTATTTGCATCTGGAGACTTTAGTATGCATGCAGCATGAATGCATATAATGAGCACATGGCTCTAAATAAGTCAAGATGAACAATTTTTCCCCAGTAAATGATCTTTCAAAATAATCATGAATTGATTTTAAAGTGTAATACGTAGTGCTACTTTAACTAACCATTCATGTGTTGCTGTGTGTTAAAAACAGTTATTAATTACTTGTTTTTTATATAGATTGCTTGGAAGAAGATTGCATAGACTTCCAAGGTAACTCAGTAAATCATGGTATGCTCTATGTTCCCGGACCGGGAGTCTGCAGTCTTTGTGTATGCTACCACTCCGAACCACTTTGGTGCAAGGCAATATACTGTGATCCTCCTTATGTAAGTAGTGCAAATTTATATTTATGAAACAAAAATTGTTATCAGTCGAAAATTACACAAACAAAATAGAGTAATTGGTTAATGATGTTATTTGGTGGATATTAACTAAAATAAAGATTTACATTACGATGGGAGCATGTTTTGCATATAAATCGCTGAATTTTATCGGGTTATCTGCGTTTCATAACAACATGTGAAAAGGGAAATTTCAAATGTTTTCGACTAATTTGATAATTTTTGTTTTAATAATTTTTTTTAATTAAGGTGAATGAAGTTACACACCTTTCAAAACCTAAAAAATAAGGCAAGTTTTTTTCGAGAACCATTTTTTGTTTGAATGACGGTTAATAGGACAATGAAGATTTTAATCAGTTGTTACATTTATGAAAGATATGCGGAAATACAGATCATATTAGATTTAATCTTAAAACCATAAATATCAAGAATAAAAAAAAAGAGTGAATAATGTAAGTTGCGAAACAAAGAATATTTTTATGTACCTAACAGTTGTCGACGATGAAATTCGGAATGGAGACGAACGATACTGTTCGTAAACCTGGTTGAGATGTTGGGTGATTCAGAGCCTAGTATATGAAGGTTATGTGGGAAATTTACACTTTTTTTACTTGGTGGGGTGATGGTTGAGACTACGAGCTTTACTTTTGCTGGAGCGGGTTTTCTACGTATACATGTTTTATTCTTTTGACAATTGTAATCACTATACACACCGATTAGAATAGTACTTACAACTGCGATTATTCATGAATCTGAATCTGAGCTCTTGCCTTGTCCCTATTAAATATATGCCTTTCAGTCCTTGTTCCTGCTAGTGAGAAATTAGGCCATGAGTGTTTAGTATTAAACTCGCGTTATTGCTACATTTTACGGATAGTTTGTCGAAGATGTTTAGTTTAAGGGGCATTTTAGGGATATTATTGGATTCGTGCTGATAAAGTGGCGGGTAATAAGTGAAATTATTTTCAACGGAATTTTATGGCGGTTATTTTATAAATAGTACACCTATGCCGTTTATATTTAAGTGACCAAAATGATTGTCTAACTCATTAATCAAGTTGTTTGTGAAAAATTCGAACAGCCAATAGTATTTCTAAACATTTTTGATAAGGTGTTTCTAGGATTTTCTATTATTTTATCCTCACAAGCGACTGATTCTGCGGTGAATTTACTGATATCCCTGTTTTAAACACACATAGGGCCATTTACAGTTTGGCAGCATTTACAGCATTTACAGCTTTTCTGCTAGATTTAACCATTCCTCAAACCAGTAGATCTTATTATCAACCGCCTTTAAAGGCAATATTCGTGGTAGTGTGTTTTCTACATATAAGCTCAAAACTCAAAAATAATATATATGACGAAATCAAATTGAAAAAACTTTAAAATTTAAAATATTTTTCAGTTATCCACGAAAAAAAAATAGTAAAATGAAAGCTTCTTGTGAAAATCCTCGAACAGTCTTTACATACTTTTTCGCTACACTGAAGGTAGACATATTTTCTGTACACGTGATAAGTATTTGTCTTTCATCTTAGCATAAAGTAATAAAGGCTAAGAGATAACAGGATTAAGTTTGCTTTGCGAACCAATATTTGAAAGCTCAATCTGAAAGTAAATATACGACAATAAATCGCTTTGAAAATTATACAACTGTGAATTACAACGCTGCGTTCTTTTTTCCTGATCCATATAAAAGGAGATACACGGATTTATAAATGTATAAAAACTCATCAAATTGTCAGCTTTTGAATAATTACAACTTAAGCATTAGAACCAAATATTTTAGATCTATTTTGGCATTTTGTGAAAATTGAAATGCAATTTGATAATTTGCCCCGATAAAAAAATTCATGGCGTTTTATAGAATTAAATTAATTTAAATTCCCAATCAGCCAGTACAGTATAAAAAAAACGCAGCTAATACCTCCATATCAGTTGTATATCATCGCGTAATTTTTCTTCCGCGTGAAGCTTAATATTTTGTATCAAAAGAGCTTCCAAAAGTAACGCATTCATATTAATAGCTACGATGGTAAAATTTGGTAGTGCTGCAATTACTCCATTCAGTACATCATGCGTTGAGTTGATGTGATGCCTGCTGGTACAGTGGGCTGTAAATTCAGTACAGAAGATTCAAGCTCTACAAGAAAAGCTTTTACGATTGCATCCAAACTTTCAGATTGACCCTTCAAATATTGGTTCGCAAAGCAAACTTAATCTTGTCATCTCTTTAGCCTTTATTACTTTATGGCCTTAGTTTACACGGGCATAACTGGCATATGTGTTGTTCGATATTTTCTTATACATTATCTTCGATATCTGAACATTCTATTTCAGTATCCTACTCACTTTCTTCTACAGTAATATAGGGATCTGCAATCTAGGAATCCGTATCAAGCAATTAAGATAAAATTTCTTAAAGTCTCCTACTACTTGCCCTTGAGCTTCCCAGCTGATCCATTCTATTAATTTTCTTATAATATCTGGAATAAAAAATTTTAAGTACCGATGCGTGGTCTCACAGGCCACGCCGACACAACCACGCTACTTGTTGACTCACAAAGGACTAACTCGAGGGTGTGACGGTGCGAAACTAAAGATAACCTAATATTAAGAAGATAGGACACAGCCAAAACCCTCGAGAATACTTTTCCAAGCCATGAAACAGAAACCTATAGGGGTGCGTACTGAGTCCGTTTTCAAAAATGTTCTATATTGATACATATGGAAAAGTGCCGAACATTGACTTTGTATATGCTTTAGAGCCGAAACTACTATCCATACAGGAAAATAGTCTTGTAGTAATTAAAAGCTGGGTTCCTTGCCTTTCCAAAGGCTACACTTCCTATATACCTTACTTAACAAAATAATAAAATCGTTCTGATTACAAAGAAACCTTGCCATTTTACGCTCAATACCCCTCAGCTGAGTGATGATTGCATGTGGGTATGTGCAGCCGAAATCCGAATCTGTAGGTAGCTACATTGCCCACGGCATGCTATGACGGCACAGCGGCATACAATCACTACTCAACTGAGAGTTTTTGTTTGAGGAGGCGTAGTCATGTGGTTCTGATACTTTTTTCTAAATAATTTTGTTAGGAAAGGTTTGAAAATTTTATTACGGTTCGGAAGATAAGGAAGCAAGCTTAAGACTATCAGAACACAATTTTTCTGTATGAATAGTAGTTTAGAGCGGAGGAGCTATTCAAATCAAACTTTTGTCAGTTTTACATAAGAGCACTGCAAATATTTTAGAATTTGAGGACTCCGTTGGGGCCCTCATTTGGTAGTGAGGGATCCTGTTTCGTGGCTTGTGAAGTATTCTTGAGGGTTTTGACACAGCCGAACAAAATTGGAAATTTGTCGTGTTTTTTAGACCAAAAAAGATAATGTCATATACTGTCGTCTTGTGCATGAATGCGGGAAAAGAACTAGGCTATGAATTATTGTAGTGCAATTGAGACAACGAGTTAAAAACAAACCCAAAGTTTACCTAATAATAAGTTAAGAAGCTGGTGAGATATCCGAGTGTTTTACATTTAAAATGCACACGGCAAGAAAAGGAAGAAAGAAAGAAAAAAATCAAACTCTCTTTAAAAATTTTATGAATAGAGATAAAAAATGTGAAAGCGCAAGTTGCATGCAACGAAACAGAATGGCAAATGTTTCATTTTCGTAAATAAATGAGAAGGGGCGGAGTTTTCACGTTTTACTCTCATAATATGCTCCCGCGCTTTTGTGAAAACCGGTTTTCATGAAATATTGATAATGTTAGGACACATGTTGTTGTTGTAAAAGGTATAACAGGACACATGTTGTTGCTGTAATCCTATGATATTTGAACAGCACGTGTTTCTGTTTACATTCGTTTTGCTATGAAGAAATTAAGTGGGACAACTCATGCTGGATTCTCTGATGTTTTCGGGAAAAATGAGAATTTCATTTGAGAGGAATTTTACATCTCCTTTCAGCATCTGGGCCAAAGCAAAATTTATCTTTTTCTTAAAACTGAGAGGTAGTGTGGCCCGAAGTACATTATTATGAATAGGTTCAAAGGATTTTGAGAGATTTAATAAGATTTTGTCGTTCGGGTAATCCTACGTTCTCCCAATTTATGTTTTTAACTCGTTGTCTCAGTTGCACTACAATAGTGCATAGACAAGTTCTTTTCCCCCATTCATGCAAAAGACGAAAGTATATGAAATTACTTGTTTCATTCTAAAAAACACCAGAAATTTGCCCATTTTGCTCTACAGCTTCTTAACTTATTATTAGGTAAACTTTGACAAACCTTGAGAGAACGTAGGATTAGCCAAACGACAAAATCTCATTGAATCCCTGAAAATCCTATCAGACTATTCATAATAATGTACATGGGGTCACACTACCTCCATTTTTTAAGAAAAAGATAAATTACGCTTTGGCCAAGGTGCTGAAAGAAGATATAAAACTCCCCTCTAATGAAATTCTCATTTTTCCTGAAAATGTCAGAGAATCCAGTATGTTTCTCCCAGTTAATTTCTTCAAAGCAAAACGAATATACACTGAAGCACGTGCTGCTCAAATAGCGTAGAAATTACACTAAAAAACATTGGCACTGCTATAAAAAACATTGGCCAATTCTCTCAATATTTCAGCAAAAACCGGTTTTCACAAAAGCGCGGGAGCATTTTATGAGAGTAAAACGTGAAGGCTCCGCCGCTTATAATATATTTACGAGAATTAATCGTTTGCCATTCTGTTTCGTTTCATGCAATTTGCGCTTTCACATTTATTATATTTATTCATAAACACTGACATATAATAAGAATGGACTGATCCATCCCATCTAATTCCTATAGTTAAAAATGGCACACATTTTTGCTAAAATCTATTTGTCTCTTTCAAGCTCAAAATGTACACTGAACTGTAACCAATTTTGGAAACAGTACGGGTGTATTAATTGGAATGCATTGGAATTGACATAAAAATTCAGACAAATATATAGTTTTTATACGTCTATCTCTTACAAGCTCAAGGAAATTTGACAACAAATCTGCAGAGGAACACATTTTTCAGTAATATTACAAATGAGTTTTTGGGTTAATTAAAACAAGTTTAACTTTCTAAATAATTTTAATTTAATGCAATACTATTTTATAACATCTTTAGTGTTTCCAATCGACAAATAATAATAAATTATGAATCGGTGTGCAATTGTGCGAAATAAAGGGTTTTCATAGCCTGTTCAATATTTGTGCCATTTTTTAAGCAAAAACGCTCAGTCCATTCTTATTATATGTCAGTGTTCATAAAAGTTTTAAAGAGAGTTTGACTTCTTTTCATTTTTTTTTTCTTTCTTCCTTTTCTTGCTGTGTGCATTTTAAATGTAAAAAAAACAATAGGAAAACTCTTCTGTGTCCTAAGTTGTCATTAAGTTAACTTTGGCAAAACCCTCTAGAATACTTCCCGAGCGATGAAACAGAAATCTACATGTGTGCCTTGGGAGTCCGTTCTCTAAAATGTTCTATATTGATACTTGTGGAAAAGTGTCAAAATAATTTTGATTACTTTATCATTTTACGCTCGCTCAGCTCTAAGCTGAGCAATAATTACATTTGTATATGTACAGGCGGAGTCCGAATCTGTAGGCAGGTAGCTACATTTGATATCATCTCATCAGCCTAAACCCTCGAGAATACTTCAAAAGCCATGAAGCAGAAATTATTATGTATGCGTTTTCTAAAATGTTTTATATTAATACTTATGGAAAAGTGCCAAACATGGACTTTATGTATGCTATAGAGCTGGGGTGGCCAAGCTTCACTCCAAGAAGAGCCCAATTCCAATAATCTGTCGTGACGGGAGCCAACATAAAAATAAACTATCAAAAACATCAGTTGGTATGCAATTTTTATTTTTTTTAATACGACTTCAAACATATATTTCAATTAAGCTATTGTTTGCTGGTAGATGGCATATGTGTTTGTAACTTAGCCGAGCATTTTCTGAAATTGGGTTCATAGTTAGTAAGCGTGTTATACCCTAGACACACAGCACGAACTAATGAATCATTTGTACTAACTATTCATTAATATGCCGTGTGTCAAATAGTATATGTCATTATAGCTCGAAAATCAGATGATAATGAAGTACACTAATGAAGTGTTTTCCTCCTTCATTATAGCTATAATGAGGAAAAATGTGCTAGATTTGGCATACAATGTAAATCTGGAGCTCCGCTGTGCATTTGCCGATTTGAAAAATAAGAAGAAGAAATGCAAAGAAATGCAAATCACAAATTATATTATTTAATATTTTTTTAAATAAAATGTGTTTCTCATTTGGAAATTGTTAAATTGAAAATAAAATAAATGAAAACAAAGTTTATCGCGTTAATTCGATCCATATTGCTTCTTTAAGGTGATAAGTTCATCAAAACCAGTTTGACAGCA
The DNA here is from genome assembly GCA_963930735.1 of Dioctria linearis. Lineage (NCBI taxonomy): Eukaryota > Metazoa > Arthropoda > Insecta > Diptera > Asilidae > Dioctria > Dioctria linearis. The sequence goes on along the minus strand of OZ005742.1, from coordinate 167,949,815 downwards.
CAACTTAATTAAAGAAATGGCTGTGTGTCCGCAGTTTATAATGAATCATTATAGACTAATGAGTCGTTAGTTATATCTTCATTAAGAGTGCTGTGTGTCTAAGGCATTACGAATTAATTCCGTTAAATGCTCATTTGTGAGTTGTGATTGATTGGTTGATTTTATAAACTTCATTGTTGAAAAAAGTGACTCACAACAATATGTTGTGCCGAATATGGACAGTAATCTGCTAGCAGCTTTCCTTAAATTAGGGTACTTTGATGGTGATACTAGTTTGCAAAACTCATTTGCAGATTGTGTTGATTTGTGATGCATTTTAAGACTGTGATCCTCTTGAAGTTCTAATAATTCCATTTCTCCTGTGGCACTTTCATTCAAAATATAATGAGGAATCGATAATCCATCATTAACTACGTCAATCTCGAATGGATTTACAAGAAAGTTTAGAGAAATCTTTAAATTATTCAAATCATCAAATCGGAAGTGAAATTCTTTTAATAATTCTCCTAATTTACTGTCGTATTCACTCATTTTTTTTTCATCAATTTTAGAGAGTCTTGTCTTCAGACGAGGAAAGTGATTGAACATTTTTGCATTTAAATCGCGTTTAAAAAGCTGATTTTTTTAATAAAACTTAGAACAGTTTGAAAAAGATCAGTAATAACTTTATCTTTGCCTTGTAATGCTAGGTTGAGGGATTGCAGATGCTCCATTATATCAGTTAAGAATATACAGTCATTAATCCACTCATCATCCTTTAATTCAGCACAGTTTTTTTCTTTTTCTTTGAGGAAATTGCTGATAGGTTCCATTAAATCAACAGCATGGTGTGGTGAAGGTGGTGCTACGAGACGTTGATGTTGTCGTCGACAAAAACAGCAGGCATTTAATTTTGACATTTTAACACTCATACTTGCACACTCATACAATGCAAAGTTATGTTGAAGCAGCGCAACGGAAAATATGGTACGCACTTGCAATAAAAAGTAGATTTATGCACGAAAACCGATGAAAATGAAAGTATGAAAATTAAATAAAAATTGCTTTAAACTAGGGGGTAGCCTATGTTAAATTTTCGTCATTTAACATTTGTATGTTAAGTCTGTATTTGCGCTAATAACCTTTTTCGCATACTCATTTCTTCATTTTTGGCTTTAAAACCTGTATTAAAGAAAAACAAAGGTTTTCGCATAAGACCGAAAATCTCAAGTAAGTCCAAACACAAGTGTATAAAATTACGGGAATTATCGCACTTGTAGACATTTTCGATTAAGAACACAAAATGTACACAAATATAATAATTGATTTTATTAAATCATATTATATTAAACATTATACATATGTATTACTTCCAATTTTATAACAATTTGAATAAATTATTAAATATGTATTATTTATTATACCCTGGATGAAATCTGTAGGGTATACTAAGTTTGCCATTCCGTTTGTAACGCACAGAAATAATGATGGTAGAGCAAAATGGATTGGACACCCCTGCATAAAATTAAAAGTTATTTTGATTTTTGCATGTCCGTCTGTCCGTGCGCACGATAGCTCGAGAACGCGTTCACTTAGAAAGCTGAAATTTTGTACATGGACATTAGAAAAAAAAGTAAAATTAAGTTCGAAAATGAGACAAATCGGGCAACTCCTTCGTGGGGTTTCCCTTGCCATACAAAAATTTCGTTTTCCGCTATATATTTGAAAACTGCCTGAGAACGCGTCGACGTAGAGAGCTGAAATTAAGTACATGGTGCTTTCATTGTACTAGCAAATAATATTTGAAAAATGGAATAAATCGGGCAACTCCTTCTTGGTGTTGCCATATAAAAATTTAGGTTTTTTACGTATACTGTGAAAACGAACAGTCCAAGACATTTTTATTGTACTAAAACTTCTTCAGAATATGAAATCCTATAAAATTGGTTATAAGCATTTTTTCTGTCCGACGAACCGTTCTAGAAATATATGCGAAAAACCACTGCAAAAATCAAAAATGCTCAAATGGGTGCCCATACGAAATTTCATATGGACATTCATCTAGGGTATCATAAGAATTGGTCTTAGACCAATATTAGCTTTTTTACTTGTTTCATTTCTTTTCGAGAGCCGCATTCATTCATTCAAAGAGCGGCAATTTGGCCATGCCTGCAACTTCATCAATTTCCACCATCAATACAACAAACTTTGAATTACAGCCAATAACATCCGACATCTAAATATATTGGATAAAGTGAAAGGTACCGTGAAAAGCTGTTTTTCTTTTCTTTGAATTTAATAATTTATAATTCATAAATATATATATATACAAAATATTCTCATCATAAATTTATTTGTAAAAAGTGTAAATTTTTTTTTTGTTTACGTTTTTGCAATTTTTTTCTATCTTTTCTTAAATTCAGTTAATTAAATTTATATACGATTACGCTCTTCCTAGAAGCGACCTCTGCGGTAAGACTTCGTGAGCTTGCTGGCCAGAGGACTTCGAATAAATCGATAATCGATCCCCTGCGATACGACTTTGTCAGCCTATCGTTCAGAGGAAAGATATGGATTGGAAGAACAATCAATAGATAATTTATTTGCATATTTCGTGGTAATCTACATTTTTCCTGATTGTTTCCATATTTACAATTTTTCAATTTTTTTTTCTTTCATATTTCCCGGTTATTCACGTATTTGCACTTTCTGGTTATTTACTCATTTTCCGGTTGTCTACATATTTGAATTTTTATATAAACAGATAAATGAGCGAAATAATTGTGAAGGTGTAGATGCGGAAATCCAACATAAGGTGACTTAAATAGAGAAAATTATAATAAATTATAGAAAAAAAGAGGAAGAAAATAAGAGGTTGCATAGAAAAATTAAAAAATCTTCCTTTTGGAAAAGGTGTTGATTCAAAAAAATTTTTTTTCTCCTATCGCTACAATTCTTTTTTCCCCTCTTTCCTTACATTTAACCCAAATTTTATTTAAAGCAAAATATTTATGCACTATTGTTGAGAGTCTCAACCAATTTGTGCACGTCCTTTTACCACATCTTCTATACTATAATCACACATATATATTAGATATATATTTAAGTATATTTAAAAGCAAATTTTTTCCTTACTTCTTTTATAAAAATTTTAATAAATATTATCCTAAATTTCAACCCAATTCTCCGACTTATACCAAATACATATTCGCGAATTAGAATCAACCTAGGCAAATTCTTACAGATTCGATTTGATTTAGTTATTTGCCAAGTTATTAGAGCACTACAGTCTCTTATATTAATATAGATACAATACATTTTTCAACAAAATACACCCTATACGACTTTTCGGAATTAAATTTCTTTCAACCTACTGTTTAGCAGTTGCAATACATACAGCTGAATACATTTAAAATTGATAATCACGTGTTTTTGTCTTCATCTTAGCGTATACTCCTTAGATTTTGCTGAAAAATTTTTTTTCTCTCTTTCCCCTTTTCCTAATTTTTACATCTTACATACAAAACAAACATAACTGACGAAAACAAAACGTTCGACGAGCTGTGCTTATCACAATTAGAGAAAACCGAAGAAATCAGAAAAATCCTAAAGGAATACCACAGCACAAACAAAAAATATAGAACTTCGGAATTTGTTTCCAATAAACTTCGGAAATTGGAAGAACAATGGGCTGATTTTGAGAAAACAGAATCCATCATTCAAGAACATGAGAATTTCGACGAAACTCATGAATACTTCAAGCAATCCTGCTCTGACAAGGTAGAGGATTGGTACAATCTAATCAAAGCAACACTATCTGATAGATTAAAATCAATTTCTAGCCATTCGGATAACGAAAACAACCCATTTTATTTCCCAGCTCCCAAAATTTCACCACAAAAGGGTACCAATACTGAGACTATGCAAGAGTGTGGAGATGATGATCGCTCTAATATAATACGATTTAGACTGCAAGAAGATAGACAAAAATCTATAACACATATTATTCAGTCTATCAATCTTAATTCACTATCAACTGCAAGCCAGGCGTATTTAACACAAAAACTACACTCGCTGCATGGGTATTGGGAAGATTTCAAAACAACCCATATTGAAATAATTTCAAATGCTGCCCCCGATGATAAAGGCAGCGAGTACTTCACGGAAGATGTTTATATAAAATTGGAAATATCATATTCAAATACTATAATTGCGCTACAAGAACAGCTGGATTCGCGATTTCAAGACTTATCAAATACCACAAATGATTTAACGAATCATCACCATAATGTCTCCTTCAGAGATCAATCAAATTTCTCTCTATTAGACGCAAGGTCATTAATTCCCAGTTTCAATGGAAATCCGAAAGATCTCCATAAATTTATATCTAGTTGTGATGATATATACAAAACGACATCGACGGTGAACGAAAAGCACTCCCTCCTTAGTTTAATAAGGAGTAAATTATCTTCAGAGGCATACGATATCTTCAGGTAAAATCAAGTCGAAGATTGGCCAACTCTAAAATCGATTTTAAAACAAACATTCGAAGAAAAAATTTCCAGATCCGCCCTACAATCGCAATTAAATAATTGCAAGCAGAAAATAGGGGAAATCGTAATGGATTTTCTCCAAAGACTTAACACAAGTCTATCCAGATTAAATGAGGCAACCCACTCTTACACAAAGATAAGATACTCCTAAAATCTTTATTAAAAGATAATGAGAGCCAGGCCGTAAGGGCAATAGAGGACGGATTCTCCAATCAACAACTCCAAACTTTAGCCAAAGTGAATTCCGAAAAATCCTTTTCTGTATTAAAATCACACATCTTAGAGCATGCATCACGCTTAGAGCAGAAACAACTTGTTTCCCAAGCACAAAATAAGATACATCAAACTCCATTTGCGCAAGCAATAAACTCAAATCTTCGTTGCTTCAAATGTAATAGACTGGGGCATGCTGCATCAAGTTGCCCAGTCATACAACGCACCACGTCAAATTTCAATGCAGTTCCAAAGCTAAACCCCCAATTACAACGCTCTCCAGATTTTAATAAAATTAAATATCCATCGCAAACTCCTTCATGTCGATATTGTCATCGAATGGGACATACAATCGAGGAATGCAGGACAAGAGCTGCGAATAATAATAGCTTTAACGACAGCCCAGGAAATCAAAATAATTTCCAAAAGGTGAAAAATACTCCACCAACAAACACGGCTGACAGACAGCCTCAAAATAGGAACTGGCAGCAGCCAGTATTCCGAGAAAGTCGATCTCCACCGCCGAGATATAATAATGCCAATATCTCGGCTAGACCGCCATCTCCAAAGAGGAGAAATAGCAAAAGTCCATCGGCATCCAGGCAGGGAAACTGGATGCAGCAGGGAACGTTTTCGGAAACCCCTCGCAGATAGAAACAACGGCGCAAGTTCATCGCAATCCCGAGACAATATCGACGAAAAACTAAACAGCAAAAAATTAATTCGTATCCCCGTCCAAATTAATAAAAATTCATTAACAATTTCTTTGCCTGTCGATATCTGCTCTGCTCCAAAACTTACTTTTTTAATCGACACGGGAGCAGAGATCAGTTTAATAAAACGCCATCGACTGAAACCAGACAGTATCTGCTACAGAGATGCTGTCTGCAATATAAATACTTTGTTTACAGAGTCAACTTCTACAGAAGGACTCATTTTCGCGAAATTATCTCTGGAATCTGCACAAAATAACTCCATCCTAGAACACCCATTTCAAATAGTGGGAAATAACTCCATCCTCTCATACGATGGCCTGCTTGGTCATGACTTTTTATCTCGATACAATGCTAGTATCAATTATAAAAATAAATACATTTCTTTAGAAATAAACGATTCAAATAAATCTTATCCGTACGAAGAATATTATTCCAATTATCCATACGTTTATTTGAAAAGCGAAGACCCAGAAAAGAGGTCTTAAACAAAAAGTCTATTATATACGGAGATAACGTTTTCCGATATAAATACGAATACAATTCTGTCTCCATCAATTTGCTTCGGAAAGCAATGCAAATCGATCGCCAGCTAATGCTTCACAAGAAATGAAGCATAAAGGTAAAAATCTATGTCCATCTATAGCCAGAAAAAAGGCTGAATTAAATGAAAATCAATCTCCATCCAAAGCTTCACAAGATATGAAGCAAGAACATAAATGTAAAACTCCATCAATAGCCGCACAGGAGGCTGTAACTCCTTCCAAATTCCACAAAAGTTGGAATCATATCTCCTTCCTTTTAAAAATCCGAAAGAATCGGATAAATTAAATAAAATTAAAATCCCGGCTCAATCAGAATCCATTATTGAAATTCCAACTCCCTCTATTCAACATCAGTCGGTTTGTTTTAAGAAAGAAATAAGGCCAGGTTTATTTCTTGGAAACTCGATCGTCGAGCCAGTCAATGGTATGGCAAAAGTCCTCATCCTCAATACAAATGAGGAGGACGCCGATCTGGGCCCTTACGAGGTGAACCCAGTATACCAAGTCTTGGACGACTTTGTGGTTATCTCCGCAGACTCTGAAAGGGATCCAATTAAGGGCAGAATAATGAAACTGCAAAACCTTATCAAATTGGATCACTGCAATCCTGAGGAGTCTGAGAGTATTCGCAATATCTGTAAGGAATTCAACGATCTCTTCTTTATAGAAGGGGATTTCCTATCTTATACAGATGCGATAACCCACAAAATCGAAACACTCCAAGATAAACCGTCCATCTATACCAAGCCATATAGACTTCCTGAGGCAAGCCGAACGGCAATAAATCGGCAAATACAAGAAATGCTTGAGTCAGACATCATCAGACCTTCATATAGTCCCTGGAATTCTCCACTTCTCCTGGTTCCCAAAAAACCAGATGGGAATGGAAACAAAAAGTGGCGAGTAGTGGTAGACTTTCGTCGTATTAACGACATTACTATTGGCGATGCGTACCCACTGCCTAATATCACTGATATATTAGTCCAGTTGGGGAAGTCGAAATATTTTACTACACTCGACTTAGCCAGTGGATTCCACCAGATAAAAATGGACTCGAAGGACAGGTCGAAAATTGCGTTTAGCACACCCTATGGCCACTACGAATACAATCGTATGCCATTTGGTTTAAAAGGAGCCCCTGCTACTTTTCAACGAGCCATGAACAATGTTCTATCTGGACTTCAAGGCATCTATTGCTTCGTATACATGGACGATATTGTAGTCCATGGATACAATCTCAAAGATCATAATACAAGACTCACAGCAGTATTTAGCCGTCTCCGCAATTTCAACCTCAAACTTCAACCCGACAAGTGCCATTTCCTAAGAAAGGAAATTATGTATTTAGGGCACATAATTTCAGAAAAGGGAGTCAAACCAGACCCATCAAAAATCAAGTCAGTTCAGTCATATCCCAGACCCAAGAAGGAAAAAGATATAAAAGCCTTCCTTGGTTTCGTCGGCTACTATCGCCGCTTTATACCAAATTTTTCGAAGATAGCCAAACGACTTACAAATCTTTTAAAGAAAGAAACACCCTTCAAGTTCGACGCAATTTGCGATGAAGCATTTTGCGAATTGAGGAATAAATAAATTTCAGCACCGATCGTATCATACCCCAATTTCGACAAAGAATTTTTTGTCACCTCCGATGCCAGTGACTACGCCATCGGAGCTGTTCTTTCACAAGTTGATGATCAAGGAGATCATCCAATCGCCTATGTGAGCCGAGTTCTCAATGGTGCAGAGACTCGTTACTCAACAATAGAAAAGGAGTTCTTAGCTATCGTTTTCGCAGTTGAGCAATTCAGACCATACGTTTATGGCAGACAGTTTACAATTATAACTGACCATAAACCATTAGTATGGCTCATGAATCTGAAAGATCACTCCTCAAGACTAATGAGATGGAGAATACGTCTTGAGGAATATGACTACAAAATAGTCCATAAATCAGGTAAGCTCAACACAAATGCAGATGCTCTCAGTAGAGCAATTCCGTAAAATTCCGAACATTCTGCAGAACCAACCACCTTCGTAAATGTGGTAACTAGAAATCAAGCCAGAGCTCAGACGAATATAAATACACCTAACGCAAGTGTAACTACCCCAAACCCAACTCCATCACCTGTAAATAATTCCTCAGTCATAATAACTGAGACAAATTTTCCTCTCCTACTAACTAAGTATACTAATCCTAAATTTTTCATCTTGCCAATGCAAGATACAGAACTTGAAAGAGTGTTGGCTTCTAAACTAAAATTTTCAGAAAAATCTCCACTTCTAAAAACTGAACTGAACTTCTACACAAAAAAGGACTCCAAAATAATCATTTCAAAAATTAATTTACCTTGTCGATCTCAAAGAGATAGATCAGACCTCGAAAAGATTTTAACTGAGATCTGCTCATACACAGAAGCAAATCAGTTAAAACAAATTAATATCTCCTTCCCTATATTAGATCCACAGAATCTAATAATTATTAAAACCGCTTTTACCAAAATCTTCGCTAATAAACAAATAAACATTCAACTTCATCAGGATTCAATAAAATATTTATACGACATTAATGACATCGAACAAGGTTTGAAGGATTTTCATTCATTACCGACGGGAGGCCATCAAGGCGTTTCCCGTACAATTAAAAGAATCAAAAAGCAATTCTACTGGCCAGGCACGTCAGACGACATCGTAAAGCATGTAAGGAAATGTAAAATTTGTCAGATTAACAAAGTATCCAGAAACCCAAAAATTCCTATGAAAATCTCGAGCATTAGCTCCAAACCTTTCGAAAGAGTGTACCTAGATGTTGTAGGACCTCTCCCAATTTCACATTCTGGAAATAAATACCTCCTTACATTTCGAGACGACCATAGTCGACACCGAGTCTAAGACACTAGCGGAAGCCTTCACGACAACAGTCGACATGGTATTCCAGAAGGCATCTCCACAGATCAAGGTTCCAACTTCATAAGTGGCATGTTCACCGAGGTATCTAAATTTCTGAGAATTAAAAGGCTCAAAACTACTCCATATCACCCTCAAACGAATGGTGCATTGGAGAGAAGCCACAGAACCTTAGCAGAATATCTCCGATCTTATGTAGCAAAAGATCCACAAGACTAGGATACATGGATTCCTTATGCCATGTTTGTATACAATACTACCCCTCATTGGAGTACTAATTATACTCCTCGCGAACTCCTTTACGGATTCCCAGCCGAAATTCCAAACAATTTGAAATCATCTCCAACCGTTTGCTATAACTACGACAATTATGCAAACGAGTTAAAAGCGCGTCTACAGCATAGCTACAAAATAGCTAAAGACATGGCCATGGCAAATAAAGAAAAATCGAAAATACTATACGATAAAAACTCCGTCCAAAAATCATTTAATACTGGTGATAAAGTCTTACTCAAAAGCAGAGTTTGAGAGAACAAATTCTCACCACTATGGTCTGGTCCGTATGAGATAATGGAGATTAATTTCCCCCGAAAATTCCACTATTAAAATCAATAATAAAACAAAAGAGTCCATAACAATGACCTAAAACTTTTTCTCAGAGTAAAAACTTCATCATCTTCAAATATCATTCAGAGATATTAACATAGTGTCATCTTCCAGGTTTCCAAAATGATGCATATAGCATTCATTCTAATTTTCATCCCCTTAACCTACGGCTCACGAATAGAGGTAAAGCAGCTAAATGCTACTGCAGGCATTTATTTTGAGGAAATTGGCAGAGCCAATTTCTACACCAACGAGTGGAAATTAGTGACATTCTACGACCTGGAAATTTTAAAACAGAATTCAACAACATCCAGTCATAGCCCAACAAATTACAGCGACCTGCCGGAAACTGTACAAACACACAGCCATGAGCTACACTTCTAACGGTACGTTACTACAAATCAATCTTATTATAGCAAACATAGAATATAAGAATATGTTACTTGTGACCCAAAATAGAAAACAAAGAGCACTTTTCAATGCTATAGGCTCAATCTCTAAAACTCTTTTCGGCACATTGAAACGAAGATGATGCCAAGCTATATGATGACCAAATCCGAAATCTCACCCTTAATCCAAAACTCCCTCCTATCACTTATGAAAAGCCCAACCGCGATAGTCGAAGCAACCGCAAACATTTTCAACAAAACTAAAGCCGCAATTGAAAAGGAATTCATGGTCATGCATAAAAAACTAATATCAGTGCAGATAGCCACATCATTGATAGAAAACAGAACATTGGATAACAAAATATCCATAGAACTTGAATCACTCATTTCACTGGTTTCGTTAATGGCATTCAGATATCAGAATACCCAGTCAGAGTTAATAGATCTTTTAACAGATTCCAAGCATGGAAAATTCCATCCTATATTAATATCACCGAAAAATATTGAAGATCTTTTATCAAAAATTAGGCAAGAATTACCAAATCACTAATGCTTCCTATAAATTCCAGAGACAATATATTGTCACAAATCTACAAATTAAGCACGATATCCGCAAATATTTTCAACTACAAAATAATTATAGAACTCCGAATTCCGCTACCTTTTAAAGAACCTTATCAAATATTTAAGGCGATACCATTACCTACACTCCTTAACGGATCGTTCGTGTATATTAATCCATCAAAGGAATATATCCTGCTCGACTACAATCGTGAACACCATGTTGAATTAACTCTCCAGGATATCCACAATTGCGCAACGTTGGACTAAACGCATTTTTACTGCAAAATCTCATCACCTATACTAACCACAAATACAAAAATAAACCAATGTGAATTAAACTTGATAAAAAAGGAACCAATTATATCGAAATGTACAATCTTAACATTAGAGCAAGTTTATTATTTGTCGCAGTTATCGCAGCAGAATACCTGGCTTTTCTCCCTGAAAGGATCCCTCCACATAGATATTATTTGTGAAGATTCCATTAGTTCACAAACCCTGCATGGAATAGGAACAATGCACATAAATCCCGGTTGTTATGTTCGCAGCAAAAACTTCATCCTGCACCGACATAACGTAAAAATGTCCAAATTCAATTCCCATTTTATCCCAACGATAAACATTTCTAATATAATATGGAATATGACGTCTTCTCCAAAGGAAACGCATATAGAAACAGATCCCTTAAAGATTATAACAAACGCGGATCTAAAGAAAGTGCTAGAATCCATTCGTTTCCAAAAACATCAAGAATTAATTCCTCTTAATCCCATAAATAGTCATCATATTCATCATTACGCACTGTCATATTTAACAGTGTCTTTGATCGTATCTATTCTCTGCATATATCTATACATGAGATACAAATCAGGGGCCCGCAAAGCTAAGAATATTCCGCCGGAACATAAATTAGAAGATGTGGCTATACCAGCACATAGAAAGTCAAAATTTAAATTAACTCCTGCACCACAAAGAAAAACTACAGAAACGTCTAACTTACGGACACTAACAAACTGACAACAGTAACCTTTTCCATTCCTTAATTTTTATCGCTCTAACAACCCCCTCTTCTCAACAAAAAAGAACACAATTTCCAATAATTTCAATGAAGAAATGAAAAATGTTAAAATTTCTAAAAAAAAACTGTAAAAGATAGAGGAGAAATAAAGGTGAACACAAACAAGAAAAAATTTCCATCGCTACATGATTTTCAATTATATAAAAATTATTTATATGAATATGCCGTAATAAGGGAAGTAAAAATAATGAAAAATGTAATAAAAAAAAAAAAAAATCATAAACCTCGAACCCGAGCTAGAAAACATGTCCAGAGTTTTTTACTCAGCCACTCACCTCAATTAACACCATCGAGAAACCCAGAAAACAGTGCAAACAAAAAAGAAAAAAAAAAGAGGAAAATCCACGATTTCATTAAAATTTCAAGAATTTTATTATTTTTTTTTATATAAAAATAAAAAAAGGAAGCACTTCACCAAAATAATTGCTTAAATATAAAGAGAGGTGGTGCATCGATGGGTCCAGCTGGGCAGCTACCACTCTTCATATACGTCTCGAGGCAGCTCTCCTGCAGGTTGTTCGATCAGGCTGATGGGAAAATGACCATTCCTTTCAGGTCCGCCACTGGTAAGCCATGAAGGCAGGATAGCCCTGTCAGCACCAAAGACCCGCCTGAAATAAAGAATTTTTTTTTATTTTTTTTTCTACTACTCCAGAAAAGAGGGGTAAAAGTAATAAAAATGTTAAAAAAGGTAACTTACCAGCGACGGAGATGGACATGTTGTAGTCCGACCAAAGGTGAAAATTTACGATGTGGTATCGTCCAACCTCGGCAGGAGCGCCCCAAATTGTACGAGTGGCTCGGCCGGGGCACCGGAAAACAAGCCTTATTGGCCCTCGCCAACCTGATCAGACCTGCTCAACAAAAATCCCAGTAATCATCACCACGTATGGGACTGGTACACGATATTCCGCGCGAGATACTAATTGCTCGAAAAACATTTTGCGAATGATAAATTTCCTATACGCCACCGAAAATGCATATCATAAAAATGCTGAAATAGCTTAAAACAATTACGAGCAGATAAACGAGCAATAGAATTAACAGGGACCCAATATCGAAAATTCAACGCGATAAGCACATAACACGTAACAAAGTAAGTAACATCGCCCACACTCAACACCTACAAACGCATACATAGCTCGACAACAAGAATAAAAAAAATAAAAAAAGAGCTCAACGTAGGTATACAGTTACAGCTGACGAAACGACAAGGGCGCATAAGAAATCAGGCATCTTAACTAGATGTACCAATAAAATATTTCTTTTTTTTTTCTCTTCTTATCTTTGTTTATAAAACAAATCACCCGATGCTCGCAAGACAAATTCGAATTGTGCAGCCACAAAAAGAAAAAAAACACACAACACAAGCCAAACAAATATTCAAAGTAATACCTCTCCCTTTACTTAAATTTCATGACTCTAATAACTCCCTCACCTTCTCAAAAAAGCAACACAATTTTCAGGATTCGGATTAGAAATTTTTTTTTTCTCCCACAATTTATAAAATAATGTACAGTATGAAAAAAAAAAGAAAAAAAATATACAAATAAATAAATTTCAAATGAAAAATATATATATATATAAAAAAAAAAAGTATGCAAATATATAGCGTAATGAATAAAATAAATAATTTGTTTTACTAATGATGCCAGGAAACAAATTATCTTTTAAAATGAGTAGTAATTTCAATAAAAATAAATAAATAACTAGCAGTTATTAATATTATAAGAGAATATATTATGCAAATTAATTTCTATTATTACCTATAATTACTAAAACTAAATTTTTTTCCATCTCCTGTTTTACAAAAAATAAATAAGTAAATAAATAAATGATAAATAATTTTTAGTCATAATAAAATTATATATATATAATTCCTTTTATAAACTATAATAAGGTAAGGCAATCCTAAGTTTAATAGCTATATAGCTACAATTTTTTCTTCTAGGATATAAATATATAGATATACATTATAATACGTATATTATAAGTTAGTCTTTAGACAACTCCTTCGATTATATAAAGAAAGTTTTATTCCCAAAAAATAAAACTTTCTTTTCCCCAGGGGGGAGGGATGCTGTGACTCAGGTACCAATGCCCTAAATCACAACCATAGGGTGAATACATCAATATATTGCCCTATGCAATATATTGATGTATCGCAGAAAGGATCCTGAAAAGGAAAAACCAATTTAATTTAAATTTTCATTTAAATCATTTAAATTTTCATTTAAATCATTTAAATTTCTCAATTGCCTTCAAAAATTTCAAATGCATTTAAAGTTGCATTTCCATACTGCTACAAAAAGCAATTTAGCATAAATTGCATTTCGTTATTAGTAATGCACTCCACTCACACGGTATATCTACCTACATGCCGTGTAATCGGATTTCATTTTTCGTCGTGCAAATTGAATTGCACATAAAATAATTCACATATTCTCACGTACGATCTTTCATCGCCGTGAGAAAGCAAAAAGAAAAAAAGGTTTTTCTGCAAGTGATCATGGGTACCTGGGGCCGGCAAGCCCAAACCTCGAGGAGTTGGAATTTTAAAGCCGTCGAGAGTAGTTTGGTAAAAAATAAAACATCGGAAAATTACAAAGTGAAATACAAAAATTATTTGTTAAATTTTCGCCTTCCAATTGCTCCTTTCTGATCGTGCCAGGAAGCACGAGTAATTTGTTTACATAACAATTTTCAAATCGCTTGCAAATTATACAGTACTTATTTTTTGTTCCATACCATAATACATTTTTTGTGTTAAACCCCGACAATAGCTGCGGCTCCCGAAATTGCTGTGTAATTGCTACCATAGGATCGTTTTGCCCTGCATCCATCAGCAACAACTGGTATTATAGCAAAACCATCAGCATCAATGTTTCCTGCCTCCATTGCAATCGACTTTTCTTCCTTCATTGCCTCCAGTGTACATATTTTTACTGCAGATGCCCAGTAAGTTGATAATCGGTTTTGAATTTTGTTATATGTCCTAGAAGACATGCACGGAATATCTAGCGAACACGAAAATTCTTCCAAGTTTGAAAATCCACAGCCAATCGATGTAATTCCCACTACTGCAGAATAATTGACTTGCATTTGGGAGTGCGTTTCTTTCTCATTTGTTTCTACTGAAACTTCCTCATTACACATATTACATTTAAAAAATATTTGCGACCGGAAACCTGAGTTAGCTTCTCGTTGAAATACTAAATTGGATAGTGAACAGCCAAAAGGAGTATTATGAAGAGTACATAATTGACTCCAAAAGTATTTTATATCCACAATCCTTCTTCCAAGTAGATCATTATATGTCGATGAGGGTCTTTCCTTCTCAACTATAGTGATGTCATTTAAATTAACATTATTATTGTCAATACTGACATCATCATCAATATTATTATTTCTGTAGTTAACATTTCAATGTTACTATTCTTCTCTTTTTCTAGTTTGCTGGAAAATAAAATTTTAATTCGTAGTTTTAAAATTATAAGCATGCTCTTTTACGAAAACATTTTAAAGAGCAGATTTTTACAGTGTAAAAAATTTCAGCTCTCTACGTGTCGACGTCTGCTCAGGCAGGGTCCAAATAGTAAAAAAATGCCCAAACAGTAAAAGAACTAGAATTGGTAATACCAATTCTTACGATACCCTAGATGAATGGCCGTATGTAATTTCGTATGGTCACAATACAAAAATAAACCAATGTGAATTAAACTTGATAAAAAAGGAACCAATTATATCGAAATGTACAATCTTAACATTAGAGCAAGTTTATTATTTGTCGCAGTTATCGCAGCAGAATACCTGGCTTTTCTCCCTGAAAGGATCCCTCCACATAGATATTATTTGTGAAGATTCCATTAGTTCACAAACCCTGCACGGAATAGGAACAATGCACATAAATCCCGGTTGTTATGTTCGCAGCAAAAACTTCATCCTGCACCGACATAACGTAAAAATGTCCAAATTCAATTCCCATTTTATCCCAACGATAAACATTTCTAATATAATATGGAATATGACGTCTTCTCCAAAGGAAACGCATATAGAAACAGATCCCTTAAAGATTATAACAAACGCGGATCTAAAGAAAGTGCTAGAATCCATTCGTTTCCAAAAACATCAAGAATTAATTCCTCTTAATCCCATAAATAGTCATCATATTCATCATTACGCACTGTCATATTTAACAGTGTCTTTGATCGTATCTATTCTCTGCATATATCTATACATGAGATACAAATCAGGGGCCCGCAAAGCTAAGAAACGTTTGCACGTTTCGCTATGCAGGAGGGGTGATATATGAAATATGAGAGAGAATGTAAAAAAGCTTTAGCTCAACCCAACCATTGTGACGTGGGAGCATTTTGCTACTTGGGAAGAATGCTCTTTGTCAGCTATAGTCTGTCGGCTATAAGGCAAATAGTGGCCCACTTTTTTCCCTTTAGCTTGGAAATCTGTATGCTTATCTGTCTAAAAACCAGCCGATCCATCAAGAAGATGCATGACCATCCAACCGTCAAGAGTGGGCCTTACTCATACTGGTAACATCTAAGAGCAGTTCTATTAAATTTAATATTGCCGTTATATTACTTTGGCCATATAGTGACCTTGAAAATTCATATCTCTAAGACGAAGCCGAGCACCGTAGCAATCGCTTGAAAATAAAAACACAGAGAAAAGTATTAGAGTGCTCATTAATAAATAATACTATTTTTTGGAAAAAATACTATTATGAACAAAAAAATTGTTTCATTCGGTGTGGCTGTTTTATTTTTATTAAGCTTCATTTGGTATTTGAATCAGAAAAAGCGGTTGCTCCGTTCTCGAGATATAATCTTTTGAAAATGACGTTTCATCTTAAAATGATGAAAATTCTAACTTCTAACCTAGCGTGGGAAGGTTAGGATGTGTTAAAAAATAATATAGGTGAGCTATTTGTGTATTCCGTACCAACTCTAAAAGTTTCATTCAAATCGGAAATATTCGGGTCCAAAGCATGTATTTTTTGATCGTTTTCGTATGGAATGGCTGTACATACATGTGGGATTGAGGATGGGTTTTTCAGCTATAGAAATTGAGAAGATTTATGTAAAACTAATTCACAATTGTCTCGTTTGTGTAGAACTCTGATATTGCCACTTACATAGGAAACTTTATGTGGCATGAGCACTTTCAGATCCCATAGTCTAAGAACATATAACAAACGGGAATGCTTATAAGTCAAATTTATTGAAAGTTCTCCATGTTTGTGTTGAGCTCAAGTTTTCTAGTGTGGGAGCTAAGTGCAAGTATAAGCACAGTCAATAAGAGTGCAAATTTGTTGCCCTTTCTGCGCGCTGCCATTGCTTTATCGTCGTTGGTCCCACTTGTTACTTGTCATTCTTATTCTTTCATCGCTTTGCTCTCCATTAAATTTGAAAAGAAAGGAATATGGAGAATTTCATCACATATACCTATCAATTAAGGAATTATCCCGACAAATTTTTATTTATTTATTTATTTGATCAACATGCGCGAATTATCAATTGACACATTCGATTATATTTTGAGCAAGATTGAATTTAAACTCAACGCGCTTTCATCGTTACTGGTTAATGCCAGCTGAAATCAAAAACGTGGCTTAGTAGGCTAGTTACAGATTTGATAAATGCAAGAAGGAAAATCATATGTCTCGTTAGCTCATAGGTAAGAGCTGTCGCCCGGCAAGCGGAAGGTCCCGGTTTCAAATCCCAGACGAGGCGGTTGTTTTTTCTTCTTGTATTTATAAATTTGATTTAGAATCATTAAAAAATAAAAGTTCTTAAAATTCTTCTTTCTTCATCATTGACCGATTGTAACAAGTGTACGTTCGATTCCCGTCCGCGGGAAAAATTAATAAAATTGAATTTACAATTTATTTGTGCGCTTTCATCGTTACTCGTTAATGCCAGCTGAAAGCAAAAACGTGGCTTAGTAGGCTAGTTACAAATCTGATACATGCAAGAAGGAAAATCATCTGTCTCGTTAGCTCAGTGGTAAGAGCAGTCGCCCGGAAAGCGGAAGGTCCCGGTTTCAAATACCGGACGAGGCGGTTGGTTTTTCTTCTTGTATTTATAAATTTAATTTAGAATCATTAAAAAATAAAAGTTCTTAAAATTGTTCTTTCTCCATCATTGACCGATTCTAACAAGTGTAGGTTTGATTCCCGTCCGCGGGAAAAATAAATAAAATTGAATTTACAATTTATTTGTGCGATTTCATCGTTACTGTTATTGCCAGCTGAAAGCAAAAACGTGGCTTATTTGGCTAGTTAAATTTGATAAATGCAAGAAAGAAAATCATCTGTCTCGCTAGCTCAGTGGTAAGAGCAGTCGCCCGACAAGCGGAAGGTCCCGGTTTCAAATCCGGGACCAGGCGGTTGTTTTTTCTATTGTATTTATAAATTTGATTTTGAATCATTAAAAAAGAAAAGTTCTTAAAATTCTTCTTTCTCCATCATTGACCGATTCTAACAAGTGTAGGTTCGATTCCCGTCCGCGGGAAAATAAATAAAATTGAATTTACAATTTATTTGTGCGATTTCATCGTTACTGGTTAATGCCAGCTGAAAGCAAAAACGTGGCTTATTAGGCTAGTTACAAATTTGATAAATGCAAGAAGGAAAATCATCTGTCTCGTTAGCTCATAGGTAAGAGCAGTCGCCCGGCACGCGGAAGGTCCCGGTTTCAAATCCCGGACGAGGCGGTTGTTTTTCTTCTTGTATTTATAAATTTGATTTAGAATCATTAAAAAATAAAAGTTCTTAAAATTATTTTTTCTCCATCATTGACCGATTCTAACAAGTGTAGGTACGATTCCTGTCAGCGGGAAAAATAAATAAAATTGAATTTACAATTTATCTGTACGCTTTCATTGTTACTGGTTAATGCCAGCTGAAAGCAAAAACGTGGCTTAGTAGGCTAGTTACAAATTTGATAAATACTAGGAGTTTCCTCTGTCTCGTTAGCTCAGTGGAAAGAGCAGTCGCCCGGCAAGCGGAAGGTCCTGGTTTCAAATACCGGACAAGGTGGTTGTTTTTTCTTCTTGTATAAATTTGATTTAGAATCACTAAAAAATAAAAGTTCTTAAAATTCTTCTTTCTCCATCATTGACCGATTTATTATAACTAGTGAACAAAAATTTTCAATTATTAAAATGATAAAAAAAAAATATATAAAATCACTTAAAAGATCACAAAAAGATTTGAAAACTATCAAGCTATATGAATACATACACACAATCACAGCCGACAGGCCAGTTAGCATACTAGGCCCACAACCAAGCATTATCTCTGCTAGTATTCGAAGACCGACACTCGAGTTCAACCATTTCGCTATGCAGGAGGGGTGATATATGAAATATGAGAGAGAATGTAAAAAAGCTTTAGCTCAACCCAACCATTGTGACGTGGGAGCATTTTGCTACTTGGGAAGAATGCTCTTTGTCAGCTATAGTCTGTCGGCTATAAGGCAAACAGTGCCCCACTTTTTTCCCTTTAGCTTGGAAATCTGTATGCTTATCTGTCTAAAAACCAGCCGATCCATCAAGAAGATGCATGACCATCCAACCGTCAAGAGTGGGCCTTAAGCTTGCCTGGGCTTGATGTTGATTTGCTTTACTCATCAAATCTGGCATCTGGAGCCTAACTTAATGCTGAACTACAATAGACTTTACGTAAGTACATTTACTTACGTAAAGCGAACCCGCCTTTAATTTAACAGCCATACACAAATTAACTTTAACTCGTGTGAGGGGAACTGTAGTTAAGTGTAAAAGTCAATTTGCAGTCAGTAAGGGTGCGGTAAGAATCGCTTATTCCGTAAGAACGCGATGTGTAAAACAATTAAATTATTACTAAATGAATAACAGTGCAATGTAAAAATTAAAATGGAATAAAAATGGTACTGCCGAATTAAGAGAAAGCACAAATCATCAATTAAATCAATTCCATCTGTTAATTTTTTTCCCTTTTACCACTTTTTAAAATGTAGTACATAAAATGTCATTAGGGCACTGGGAATTAATAGAAGGCACAAATCTTCAATTACATCAACTTCCATTTGTTAATTTGTTCACTTTTTAAA
This sequence comes from Dioctria linearis, assembly GCA_963930735.1. Classification (NCBI taxonomy): domain Eukaryota; kingdom Metazoa; phylum Arthropoda; class Insecta; order Diptera; family Asilidae; genus Dioctria; species Dioctria linearis. Next base: position 167,930,157 of record OZ005742.1, on the reverse strand, counting down.
ATTGAAAACATTAAATATCAAGATAATAACTCATATTGAATGTGATATATATTTAGGCTCAAAATATCAGGTTTTTGTAAGTAAACCTCAGTCACGTTCAATTTCGTAAAGTTATTTACTTCTATTGTAGTTCAGCCTTTAGAACTGACTTAAACTGCAACCTTAAGGCGATGGGCGCGTCTATTCATTCTATTCCTTTCAGCAATGCCATTTCGTTTTTATGACCTTGACAGAGTCACTCATACCGGTAACATCTAAGAGCAGTTCTATTAAATTTAATATTGCCGTTATATTACTTTGGCCATATAGTGACCTTGAAAATTCATATCTCTAAGACGAAGCCGAGCACCGTAGCAATCGCTTGAAAATAAAAACACGGAGAAAAGTATTAGAGTGCTCATTAATAAATAATACTATTTTTTGGAAAAAATACTATTATGAACAAAAAAATTGTTTCATTCGGTGTGGCTGTTTTATTTTTATTAAGCTTCATTTGGTATTTGAATCAGAAAAAGCGGTTGCTCCGTTCTCGAGATATAATCTTTTGAAAATGACGTTTCATCTTAAAATGATGAAAATTCTAACTTCTAACCTAGCGTGGGAAGGTTAGGATGTGTTAAAAAATAATATAGGTGAGCTATTTGTGTATTCCGTACCAACTCTAAAAGTTTCATTCAAATCGGAAATGTTCGGGTCCAAAGCATGACTTTTTTGATCGTTTTCGTATGGAATGGCTGTACATACATGTGGGATTGAGGATGGGGTTTTCAGCTATAGAAATTGAGAAGATTTATGTAAAACTAATTCACAATTGTCTCGTTTGTGTAGAACTCTGATATTGCCACTTACATAGGAAAATTTATGTGGAATGAGCACTTTCAGATCCCATAGTCTTAGAACATATAACAAACGGGAATGCTTATAAGTCAAATTTATTGAAAGTTCTCCATGTTTGTGTTGCGCTCAAGTTTTCTAGTGTGGGAGCTAAGTGCAAGTATAAGCACAGTCAATAAGAGTGCAAATTTGTTGCCCTTTCTGCGCGCTGCCATTGCTTTATCGTCGTTGGTCCCACTTGTTACTTGTCATTCTTATTCTTTCATCGCTTTGCTCTCCATTAAATTTGAAAAGAAAGGAATATGGAGAATTTCATCACCTATACCTATCAATTAAGGAATTATCCCGACAAATTTTTATTTATTTATTTATTTGATCAACATGCGCGAATTATCAATTGACACATTCGATTATATTTTGAGCAAGATTGAATTTAAACTCAACGCGCTTTCATCGTTACTGGTTAATGCCAGCTGAAATCAAAAACGTGGCTTAGTAGGCTAGTTACAGATTTGATAAATGCAAGAAGGAAAATCATATGTCTCGTTAGCTCATAGGTAAGAGCAGTCGCCCGGCAAGCGGAAGGTCCCGGTTTCAAATCCCAGACGAGGCGGTTGTTTTTTCTTCTTGTATTTATAAATTTGATTTAGAATCATTAAAAAATAAAAGTTCTTAAAATTCTTCTTTCTTCATCATTGACCGATTGTAACAAGTGTACGTTCGATTCCCGTCCGCGGGAAAAATTAATAAAATTGAATTTACAATTTATTTGTGCGCTTTCATCGTTACTCGTTAATGCCAGCTGAAAGCAAAAACGTGGCTTAGTAGGCTAGTTACAAATCTGATACATGCAAGAAGGAAAATCATCTGTCTCGTTAGCTCAGTGGTAAGAGCAGTCGCCCGGAAAGCGGAAGGTCCCGGTTTCAAATACCGGACGAGGCGGTTGGTTTTTCTTCTTGTATTTATAAATTTAATTTAGAATCATTAAAAAATAAAAGTTCTTAAAATTGTTCTTTCTCCATCATTGACCGATTCTAACAAGTGTAGGTTTGATTCCCGTCCGCGGGAAAAATAAATAAAATTGAATTTACAATTTATTTGTGCGATTTCATCGTTACTGTTATTGCCAGCTGAAAGCAAAAACGTGGCTTATTTGGCTAGTTAAATTTGATAAATGCAAGAAAGAAAATCATCTGTCTCGCTAGCTCAGTGGTAAGAGCAGTCGCCCGGCAAGCGGAAGGTCCCGGTTTCAAATCCGGGACCAGGCGGTTGTTTTTTCTACTTGTATTTATAAATTTGATTTTGAATCATTAAAAAAGAAAAGTTCTTAAAATTCTTCTTTCTCCATCATTGACAGATTCTAACAAGTGTAGGTTCGATTCCCGTCCGCGGGAAAATAAATAAAATTGAATTTACAATTTATTTGTGCGATTTCATCGTTACTGGTTAATGCCAGCTGAAAGCAAAAACGTGGCTTATTAGGCTAGTTACAAATTTGATAAATGCAAGAAGGAAAATCATCTGTCTCGTTAGCTCATAGGTAAGAGCAGTCGCCCGGCACGCGGAAGGTCCCGGTTTCAAATCCCGGACGAGGCGGTTGTTTTTCTTCTTGTATTTATAAATTTGATTTAGAATCATTAAAAAATAAAAGTTCTTAAAATTATTTTTTCTCCATCATTGACCGATTCTAACAAGTGTAGGTACGATTCCTGTCAGCGGGAAAAATAAATAAAATTGAATTTACAATTTATCTGTACGCTTTCATTGTTACTGGTTAATGCCAGCTGAAAGCAAAAACGTGGCTTAGTAGGCTAGTTACAAATTTGATAAATACTAGGAGTTTCCTCTGTCTCGTTAGCTCAGTGGAAAGAGCAGTCGCCCGGCAAGCGGAAGGTCCTGGTTTCAAATACCGGACAAGGTGGTTGTTTTTTCTTCTTGTATAAATTTGATTTAGAATCACTAAAAAATAAAAGTTCTTAAAATTCTTCTTTCTCCATCATTGACCGATTTATTATAACTAGTGAACAAAAATTTTCAATTATTAAAATAATAAAAAAAAAATATATAAAATCACTTAAAAGATCACAAAAAGATTTGAAAACTATCAAGCTATATGAATACATACACACAATCACAGCCGACAGGCCAGTTAGCATACTAGGCCCACAACCAAGCATTATCTCTGCTAGTATTCGAAGACCGACACTCGAGTTCAACCATTTCGCTATGCAGGAGGGGTGATATATGAAATATGAGAGAGAATGTAAAAAAGCTTTAGCTCAACCCAACCATTGTGACGTGGGAGCATTTTGCTACTTGGGAAGAATGCTCTTTGTCAGCTATAGTCTGTCGGCTATAAGGCAAACAGTGCCCCACTTTTTTCCCTTTAGCTTGGAAATCTGTATGCTTATCTGTCTAAAAACCAGCCGATCCATCAAGAAGATGCATGACCATCCAACCGTCAAGAGTGGGCCTTAAGCTTGCCTGGGCTTGATGTTGATTTGCTTTACTCATCAAATCTGGCATCTGGAGCCTAACTTAATGCTGAACTACAATAGACTTTACGTAAGTACATTTACTTACGTAAAGCGAACCCGCCTTTAATTTAACAGCCATACACAAATTAACTTTAACTCGTGTGAGGGGAACTGTAGTTAAGTGTAAAAGTCAATTTGCAGTCAGTAAGGGTGCGGTAAGAATCGCTTATTCCGTAAGAACGCGATGTGTAAAACAATTAAATTATTACTAAATGAATAACAGTGCAATGTAAAAATTAAAATGGAATAAAAATGGTACTGCCGAATTAAGAGAAAGCACAAATCATCAATTAAATCAATTCCATCTGTTAATTTTTTTCCCTTTTACCACTTTTTAAAATGTAGTACATAAAATGTCATTAGGGCACTGGGAATTAATAGAAGGCACAAATCTTCAATTACATCAACTTCCATTTGTTAATTTGTTCACTTTTTAAAATTGAAAACATTAAATATCAAGATAATAACTCATATTGAATGTGATATATATTTAGGCTCAAAATATCAGGTTTTTGTAAGTAAACCTCAGTCACGTTCAATTTCGTAAAGTTATTTACTTCTATTGTAGTTCAGCCTTTAGAACTGACTTAAACTGCAACCTTAAGGCGATGGGCGCGTCTATTCATTCTATTCCTTTCAGCAATGCCATTTCGTTTTTATGACCTTGACAGAGTCACTCATACCGGTAACATCTAAGAGCAGTTCTATTAAATTTAATATTGCCGTTATATTACTTTGGCCATATAGTGACCTTGAAAATTCATATCTCTAAGACGAAGCCGAGCACCGTAGCAATCGCTTGAAAATAAAAACACGGAGAAAAGTATTAGAGTGCTCATTAATAAATTAACTATTTTTTGGAAAAAATACTATTATGAACAAAAAAATTGTTTCATTCGGTGTGGCTGTTTTATTTTTATTAAGCTTCATATGGTATTTGAATCAGAAAAAGCGGTTGCTCCGTTCTCGAGATATAATCTTTTGAAAATGACGTTTCATCTTAAAATGATGAAAATTCTAACTTCTAACCTAGCGTGGGAAGGTTAGGATGTGTTAAAAAATAATATAGGTGAGCTATTTGTGTATTCCGTACCAACTCTAAAAGTTTCATTCAAATCGGAAATGTTCGGGTCCAAAGCATGTCTTTTTTGATCGTTTTCGTATGGAATGGCTGTACATACATGTGGGATTGAGGATGGGGTTTTCAGCTATAGAAATTGAGAAGATTTATGTAAAACTAATTCACAATTGTCTCGTTTGTGTAGAACTCTGATATTGCCACTTACATAGGAAAATTTATGTGGAATGAGCACTTTCAGATCCCATAGTCTTAGAACATATAACAAACGGGAATGCTTATAAGTCAAATTTATTGAAAGTTCTCCATGTTTGTGTTGAGCTCAAGTTTTCTAGTGTGGGAGCTAAGTGCAAGTATAAGCACAGTCAATAAGAGTGCAAATTTGTTGCCCTTTCTGCGCGCTGCCATTGCTTTATCGTCGTTGGTCCCACTTGTTACTTGTCATTCTTATTCTTTCATCGCTTTGCTCTCCATTAAATTTGAAAAGAAAGGAATATGGAGAATTTCATCACCTATACCTATCAATTAAGGAATTATCCCGACAAATTTTTATTTATTTATTTATTTGATCAACATGCGCGAATTATCAATTGACACATTCGATTATATTTTGAGCAAGATTGAATTTAAACTCAACGCGCTTTCATCGTTACTGGTTAATGCCAGCTGAAATCAAAAACGTGGCTTAGTAGGCTAGTTACAGATTTGATAAATGCAAGAAGGAAAATCATATGTCTCGTTAGCTCATAGGTAAGAGCAGTCGCCCGGCAAGCGGAAGGTCCCGGTTTCAAATCCCAGACGAGGCGGTTGTTTTTTCTTCTTGTATTTATAAATTTGATTTAGAATCATTAAAAAATAAAAGTTCTTAAAATTCTTCTTTCTTCATCATTGACCGATTGTAAGAAGTGTACGTTCGATTCCCGTCCGCGGGAAAAATTAATAAAATTGAATTTACAATGTATTTGTGCGCTTTCATCGTTACTCGTTAATGCCAGCTGAAAGCAAAAACGTGGCTTAGTAGGCTAGTTACAAATCTGATACATGCAAGAAGGAAAATCATCTGTCTCGTTAGCTCAGTGGTAAGAGCAGTCGCCCGGAAAGCGGAAGGTCCCGGTTTCAAATACCGGACGAGGCGGTTGGTTTTTCTTCTTGTATTTATAAATTTGATTTAGAATCATTAAAAAATAAAAGTTCTTAAAATTGTTCTTTCTCCATCATTGACCGATTCTAACAAGTGTAGGTTTGATTCCCGTCCGCGGGAAAAATAAATAAAATTGAATTTACAATTTATTTGTGCGATTTCATCGTTACTGTTATTGCCAGCTGAAAGCAAAAACGTGGCTTATTTGGCTAGTTAAATTTGATAAATGCAAGAAAGAAAATCAGCTGTCTCGCTAGCTCAGTGGTAAGAGCAGTCGCCCGGCAAGCGGAAGGTCCCGGTTTCAAATCCGTGACCAGGCGGTTGTTTTTTCTACTTGTATTTATAAATTTGATTTTGAATCATTAAAAGAGAAAAGTTCTTAAAATTCTTCTTTCTCCATCATTGACCGATTCTAACAAGTGTAGGTTCGATTCCCGTCCGCGGGAAAATAAATAAAATTGAATTTACAATTTATTTGTGCGATTTCATCGTTACTGGTTAATGCCAGCTGAAAGCAAAAACGTGGCTTATTAGGCTAGTTACAAATTTGATAAATGCAAGAAGGAAAATCATCTGTCTCGTTAGCTCATAGGTAAGAGCAGTCGCCCGGCACGCGGAAGGTCCCGGTTTCAAATCCCGGACGAGGCGGTTGTTTTTCTTCTTGTATTTATAAATTTGATTTAGAATCATTAAAAAATAAAAGTTCTTAAAATTATTTTTTTTCCATCATTGACCGAATCTAACAAGTGTAGGTTCGATTCCTGTCAGCGGGAAAAATAAATAAAATTGAATTTACAATTTATCTGTACGCTTTCATTGTTACTGGTTAATGCCAGCTGAAAGCAAAAACGTGGCTTAGTAGGCTAGTTACAAATTTGATAAATACAAGGAGGAAAATCATCTGTCTCGTTAGCTCAGTGGAAAGAGCAGTCGCCCGGCAAGCGGAAGGTCCCGGTTTCAAATACCGGACGAGGCGGTTGTTTTTTCTTCTTGTATTTATATATTTTATTTAGAATCATTAAAAAGTAAAAGTTCTTAAAACTCTTTTTTCTCCATCATTGACCGATTCTAACAAGTGTAGTTTTGATTCCCGTCCGCGGGAAAATTAAATAAAATTCAATTTACAATTTATTTGTGCGATTTCATCGTTACTGTTATTGCCAGCTGAAAGCAAAAACGTGGCTTAGTTGGCTAGTTACAATTTTGATAAATGCAAGAAAGAAAATCATCTGTCTCGTTAGCTCAGTGGTAAGAGCAGTCGCCCGGCAAGCGGAAGGTCCCGGTTTCAAATCACGGACGAGGCGGTTGTTTTTGCTTCTTGTATTTATAAATTTGATTTAGAATCATTAAAAAATAAAAGTTCTTAAAATTCTTCTTTCTCCATCATTGACCGATTCTAACAAGTATAGGTTCGATTCCCGTTCGCGGGAAAAATAAATAAAATTGAATTTACAATTTATTTGTGCGCTTTGATCGTTACTGGTTATGGCCAGCTGAAAGCAAAATCGTGGCTTAGTAGGCTAGTTACAAATTTGATAAATGCAAGAAGGAAAATCATCTGTCTCGTTTGGTAAGAGCAGTCGCCCGGCAAGCGGAAGGTCCTGGTTTCAAATACCGGACAAGGTGGTTGTTTTTTCTTCTTATATAAATTTGATTTAGAATCACTAAAAAATAAAAGTTCTTAAAATTCTTCTTTCTCCATCATTGACCGATTCTAACACGTGTAGGTTCGATTCCCGTCCGCGGGAAAAATAAATAAAATTGAATTTACAATTTATTTGTGCGCTTTCATCGTTACTGGTTATGGCCAGCTGAAAGCAAAAACTTGGCTTAGTAGGCTAGTTACAAAGTTGATAAATGCAAGAAGGAAAATCATCTGTCTCTTTAGCTCAGTGGTAAGAGCAGTCGCCCGGCAAGCGGAAGGTCCTGGTCCGCGGGAAAAATAAATAAAATTGAATTTACAATTTATTTGTGCGACAAATTTAATTAGAAAACCTATATAACCTCGCCATTTAATTTAAAAAAAGTTTTATTGCAGTAAAAACGATATGAAATTAGAAATAAAATCAATTAAAAAAGTTGAGTCATTTAGTGTTTTTATGCCCTAGATGAAAAGGGCATACTAAGCTTGTCATTCCGTAACACCTCGAAATAATGACAGTAGAGCAAATTGGATTGGACACCCACGCATAATATTAAAAGTTATTTTGATTTTTACATGTTCGTCCGTCTGTCCGTCTGTGCGCACGTTAACTCGAGAACGCGTTCACTTAAAAAGCTAACATTTTTACACGTGCGGTTGCCATACAAAAATTTCGGTTTTCATTATATATTTGGACACTGCCTGGGAACTCGTTGACACAGAGAGCTGAAATTTGGGACATGGTATTTTTATAGTAATAAAATATAAAATTTCAAAAATGGACTAAATCGGGCATTCCCTTCTTGGTGTTGCCATATAAAACTTTTGGTTTTTTACATATACTGTGAAAACAATCAGTCATAAACATTTTTATTGTATCTTCAGAATACGAAACCCTATAAAATTGGTTATAATCATTTTTTCTGTACGACGAACCGTTCTGGAAATATATGCGAAAAACCTCTTCAAAAATCAATCTTGCATACATCGGTGACCATACGAAATTTAATACAGGCATTCATCTAGGGTATCATAAGAATTGGTCTGATGTTGTGAAAATAATATTTGTAGATCGAACGCAATGCAATGTGATGAGACTCATTAGCTGCACAGTTTCATGATGACCCATTAAGCGCCGCTATGAATTGTGTAGCTATGAGGTAATCGCAATGCATTTGCGGAACTAAAGTAAATATATGTAATCACAGTGACCACGAATTTAAGCGGCACTGTTTTGAAATTGTACACCTGTGGTCAGTGAGTAAAAAATATTACACAATGGCCCGGGTAGTACATTAATTCATTGTTTTAGGAAAAAAAAATAAAAAGAAAAAGAAGAAAAGAAGCGACGAGGCAGAGGTAGGCGAGTAGTAGAAGTGAGTTTTGTTCTGACCACTCGCGCGATCACAAGGGTCAAATTACTTGTCTTCGTTAATCACTGATAAGAGCCGGATTTCTTATCTTTGAACAGTTATATAGTAATTGTAGTAATAAATGACATAAAAAAATAAGTCAAGTGGATTTGTTTTTTGGTGATCATAGTGCAAAATAACATTCTCCAGTGTTGTGGAAGTTACGTTGAGCAGTCGCTCAAAATACTCACAACACTGAGACCAACTCTGGCTTTTTTACTTGTTAATTAAAAGAATTATTCGAAGTTGATAGAAAATTTTCAGCCTGCACTGGAGTATATTGTATTATCGTATTCGTTACTGAAGTCGGGTCCAATGGTAGCACCAGAGTATATAGGTATACAAGCCACGAACAAAGTCTCGAAAAACGAGAAGCGGGCCGATAGCAAGTCAGCATCAAATTTTCTTGCCTTGTTTTACTGCAGAAAGTTTTTGTATAAAACAAGCTTGTATTTTGTTCAAACGCTAAAATTTCCATAAACTTGTTCTACATGCTATTTTTTTTTCCAATAGAAAGAAAACATATTTGGTTGCACTTCGTTTTAAGTTCATTTGTCTGCGGGGGCGATAGTTTTAGGCTTTAGGACCTGTTTAAACTTTTCCGGAAGTGACACCACTGCCAGGAAACGAATAGTGACATGCGGTCTACGGGACCGCAAGTATATATAATACTTTTCAAAAGACAAAATAAATATATCATTTTCTAATTCTTTATTATCAAAGAATGCCATCTTAACTTTTTATACAAATAAGGAAAACTCAAATATTCATTCTAACAATTCCCCTAATTAATTATTAATAACAGCCTTTCTATTTCTGGTTTATTCGCTTTTGAGCAAAATGAAAATTTTGCTACCATGCGCGTGCGGCCTGTGACCGCAAACTCCAATATCAGTACACAATCGCATGTGAAGAGAGTTGGCGACCGATTGTCGTTTTCGTCTACTGCTTTCCCAGGAATACACAGCAGTTCATAGAGCTAGATTCGTTTACAATAAAAATAAAAGGGAAATAATATTGGTTCGGGCTCATAGACCGCGCGAGTTTTATAGATATTATATTTTCGATTGTAATAATCCAACACTGAATTTAACTAGGAATTCTTTAATTTACAACATAAAAACACTTTTTAAACTATGGCACTTAAATTACTTAACCGACTATTAACTATTAACCGACATCAAAGTTTTACTAATCTTCTTTTATATTTTCTTCTTTTCGAGTATTATTGTGTATTTGTTTTCATGGAAGGCAATTATAAGATATTTCTCATATTTAGATATTTGCTATTCACTATGATTCTAATGTTAGTCATATAAGATATTTCTCACATTTGTTAGCGATTATGATTCTAATGTTATTCATGTCAGCGATTACATGAATTAGTCACGTAAGAGATTACTTACATGTAGTGAAAAGCTGTTTTCTTATCTTAGTGAAGGGGTTCTACATTGATATAACGCCCCCTTCCTCAAGTTCACTGTGCGCCTGAATTTTGATTTTATGGCTAATACTGTTGTTTTTCATTTTAGATATTATTAAAATTACAACTATTACAGAGATTATTGTTATCATACCTATAAGACTTGTTATAATGTGACTTCCTTTGGTTTCATAATGTACTTCTTCAATTTTCTTAAAATTCCTAATGGTATTCAAATGAATTTCTGCTTATTGATTTTGAAACATTTTCCAATTTTACATAATGTCGCAATACAATTTATTCCTTATATTCTTTATATTTGTTTATAAATTGTTGATTATTAATTGTTACATTCTTTCAATCATATTACATTGTATTTTGTTAGTTTGTATTTAACTTGATTACAATCATGCTTCAAAGTTTCATTTTTATTTATTGTGACAATGATTCTTTCGTTATTTGGGTAATTCTGCTAAATACATTTGTCCTAGTTTTATAAAAGCTAGATATTTTCTTTGTAATTATTTCGTTTTTACAATCATTTGTTTTGATCGGCTTTTTCTTTTCATTACTTACATACTCGTATACATTTTTATTAATTATTTACACAATTCTTTCTTTTGGATGTCTAATTCTAAAGCTTCATCATTTAAATACAAATTATGAATATTAAGTTGTTTGGATTTGCTAAAAATGCTATTTTTATAAATTGGAATTTTTCTATAGGTATATTAAATTGACTTATTTCTTCTGAATTTAGTAAGTTTCTTGATATAATACCTAATCTTGCTGAGGTGACATTATCTTGATTTTTTTAATTTCATCCTTTAAAATTTGTATATCTTGTATCATTTGTATTTTATGTATTTGTTGGAGGATTCTCCTATAACTTAAATTTATTTCATTTATAACTATTTGTTTTTTCGATAATTTATTTCAATATTTTTCTTTAATTGTATCATATTTTTCTGTAAATCATTATTAATTCGTATTTGGTTACTAACATTCTCGAGTAAATCATGGTTATTTTTATCAATAATATTGAAATATTTTTCTACTTCTCTTCTGCTTTCAACGTCCATCATTCCGAAAAGCCATTTATATCCGGTCCTGAATATTCTTATTAACCCTCTTTTCATTCTCTTATTTGGTTTGAGAGTATTGATTTCTCTTCTTAGCTTATAAATTTTCCTTTGCATTTCATTGGCCTCAATTCCATATATTGGCTCAGTGCTTATGTAACCTGTTGCTTTAAATTCTAGGCCAACTGTTCCAGCTTAGCCTTTAATTGACTGTAATGAAAAAAAAAATGTACTACGCCAGTTTGGCAAGTAACTTTAAAAGTTGACGCATTTAGTAAGGATTCTAAAATGGTATCACACTTGCTACAATATTTCTTAGATTACGAAAAAAAAATTTTTCTTCAAGACACCCAGTTTCAAAAAAATTCTTTTCACATACTAAAAATGATTCCAATGTACCCAAAGCTTGCCGTAAGACCGTAACTTTAAGGGTTAACGCCACTGTAACGGCTTAAAAAAAAAGGTTTTTTCACGAATTTTTTTCTCGCGAAATTAAAGGTGTTTGAAAAAAACCTTTTAAGGGTATTATCGGACATACATAGAACTTTATTTTGACAGCGAAAAAAAAACATGTTTTGCTTGCAGGGCTCCGCGGCACGCAGCACCACTGGTGCACATTTGAATCTAGACCAAAACAAACAAAAAAGTTATTAATCTAGTGGCTTATAGCTAGAGAATGCCGTGCGGATTTTTAAAAATATTAATTTTTGTAGATTTGGCGCGCGGTTGAAAAAAAAGTTTGATTTTTGACGAAAAAACGGCAGATTTTTTATTAATAAAACAGCAAAAAATAAAGGTGTTGAAAATCCCGTACGCCATTCTCTCACATCTGGTCAAAATTACAAGTCGAAAATATGAAAATTGTTCGAGTTATGCTGCGTGCCATTTTGAAAAACCCTGTTTCGAGAAAAACGCGTTTAAAGTTTTGAGAACAGTTTTTTATTGGAAAAAATAAAAAAATGAAGGTAAAAAATAAAAGTTTTCCGATAAACAAGTTAAAGTTGCAAATGTCGAAAAGGTCAGTTGTGTTCAATTCGGCTTTTTCAATCAGCTTTAGAGGAAAGCTGGCGCTAAAGCTGGCTGAAAAGCTCCAATTGTGTTTCAGGCTTCAGGTAGTCGTTTCGGAGCAAGCTTGACGCGCTTGGTGGCGAGCTCCATTTTCAAAGAAAAGAAATTTTTTTCTGGCACGGGACCTTTTTTTCTTATTCTAGAGAATTTAAACTATTTTTTAAGCCAATAAAAAAAAATCGATTTTTCAAAAAATTTACAGTGGCGTTACCCCTTAAGATTCTAGTTTGAGTGAGACGGAGAGTCATTGCATGAAGTGTGAGCGAGACAGATAGTGACGCTTTCAAGTTAAAGATCCTTATTTTTTGTTGAATTTAGGACAAATTTTCCTTAAGTTTAAAATTAAACACCAATTATTTGGATGCTAAGATTTATTACTTACAAAAGATGTTCACACTGCCTTCCTTCAGCTGCAATACAAGTTCGACATCTTCTTAAAAAAGACCGGGTTATCAGACGGGCAATTCTTCCATTATTGACAAATTCAACTGTTTCCGTAATTCTGAAGCTCATGTTATTGTAAAATTCGATTAGCTATACTTTTCGGCGCTCCTGTGCTTTCCTGGATTGCACGAACCGAAGTTCTTGGGTCGTCTTCAACTGCTTCAAGTACTACGTTCTCGTAAGGTAAGGAATTCTTCCTTCACCATGTACTTGGTTTGGAAGTCGGCCCTCTGTGGAGAGTAGACGATGCACACTTGTAAAAACTCGATGATTTGACGCGCAGAGCGTCGCTATCTGGTTCACTCACACTTCATGGAATGACTCTCCGTCTCACTCAAACAAGAATCTTAAAATTACGCTCTTAAGACAAGCTTTGGGTACACTAGAATCATTTTTAGTAGGTAAAAAGAAATTTTTCGAAACTGGGTTTCTTGAAGAAAAGTTTTTTTTTCGTCATCTAAGAAATATTGTAGTAAGTGTGATACTATTTTAGAATCCTTATTAAATGCGTCAACTTTTAAAGTGACTTGCCAAACTGGCGTAGTACATTTTTTTTTCAATACAGTCAGTTAAAGTTGGGTGAAATATTAATTTTCTATTCTTGGTTCGGCAAAATGTGACATTTTCTTCCAAGCTTGAACAGCTGGCTTAGAATTTAAGGCAATAGGTTACATAAGTACTATTCGGGATTACATAAGAAAAATAAAATTGAAAATAAGTAAAGATTTGTGGCAACAGGAGATAAAAAACCATCACAGGGTGTACATTTTCTCGAAAACAAAAGAAATGTCTATAATTTGAAAAATACATGACTTAGATTTATTTTTATATTTTCCTGGTAACTGTTATGTTTTGGTCTATCACCCGATTCCGGCTTGACGTCGACTTACGGGACATCATGTATATATCCATGTGCACAGCAAAACACAAAACTAAAATATTTTGAGTTTGTCTATGTAGACACTTTTACTGTCGTCACCTTAAAACCTTTTATATTATTATATTTCAAAATATTAATATTTATTCACAATCGCATATGTCCGCTTCTTACTATCGACTCCCTTTTTCATGTATCTGCACAAAATAGCTTTTTAGGGTACCATACCCAAAGGGTAACAACGGGAACCCTATTACTAAGGCTTCGCTGTCCGCCTGTCCGTCACCAGGTTGATTCTCATGAACCGTAACACGTAGACAGTTGACATTTGCACAGCGTGTGTATTTCTATTGCCGCTATAACAACCAGTAATAAAAATAAAATTAAATTAAATGGGGCCCCATACAAGAAACGTTATGTTTTCAGTGTTTTTTTCCTCGTTTTATTCTCATTCATTATTACTATCTTCAGTAAGAATTTTTTTTAATAACTTTCTATCAACTTACACACCCCTGACTCAGGAAGTTTGTGCCTGAGTGCCTGAGCGCTTGAGAGTGACGTTCGTGACGACACAGTTTTAGGATAGTAAACCTAAATGGATTTACATGGGTTTTTTGTTTTAGAATGGGTGAATGGGAGTTTTCAAATAAGGTAAAATGTTCTTACATGTTTCTGGTTTTGGGGTGGCGATGGTAGCTATCACCCTTTGAGAGTGCCGTTCGTGACGGAAGAGTTTTAGGGCAGTAAATGTGGATGGATTTACATGGGTTTTTTTGATGTAAAATGAGTGAATGAAGATTCGAGGGTCGCATTTCGAGAATCGATTTTCAAGTGTCGATTTTCGAGAGCCGAGTTTCAATAGTCGAGTTTCGAGATTCGATTTTCGAGAGTCGAGTGTGGGGAGTCGATTTTCCAGAGTCGAGTTTCGTGATTAGACTTACGAGAGCTGAGTATCGAGAGTCCAGTTTCGACAGTCGAGTTACGAGAGTCAAGTTTCCAGAGTCAAGTTTCGAGTGTCGAGTTTAGAGGGTCAAGTTTCCAGAGTCGAATTTCGAGATACGATTTTCGAGATTTGATTGTTGAGAGTCGATTTTCCAGAGTTGAGTATGTTCTGCTACACCTTTTGTCTGTAGGAAGTAACAAGGACCGTGATGTGCTTTCCTCGTGAGGAGAAGTTCACTAGCCCTGAGTAATATCACTCTTTTTTGCGGGAATTACCTCACTTTTTGATGGGAGGTCACTGTTTTACTATTTCTTCGTGTATAAAAATGAAAAGAGCACTTGGTTTGAGTAAACAAACTGGATTCTATTACACTTTTTATATTCGGTACAAATTGGTAAAATTGATAAAATAACGTACAACTTTCTTATGTGTTATTATAAAAATACCGTACAAACTTTCTTATTATAAAAAATACCGTACAAACTTTCTTAAGTGTTATTGTTGTGGAATAGGTGCCTTACCGCTGGTGGGGGGGGGGGGGTCAACCTTATTCCTTATACTTCACTTAGACTATTCTAAATCGAACTGCTAAAACGAACTCAAAAAACGAACTGCCTCTGGCCTCAAAACGCACCTCTTTTATATTTTAGGTGAATCAATTTTTAGAAGCAACACCAAGGTTGCGAAGTAGAAAAGAATTGGCATAATTGCCTAAGGGACTGCATCATCATAATAGAAATTACCTTTTCCTAGAGTTGTGACACCTTTTGAAAAATTTATGGTACCGCAACTCATGAGGTAAGTGTCATAACGCGAAAAGGTGGCATAACACGGAAGAATATTTTTATTTCACATGACAATAAGAATACAGCTGTATTGGGCATACGAATTATTCTTGATATATACTTCCGTGTATACATCACAGAATATCAACATACCGCACCGCTAAAGCTGTTCAGAAGGTGAACATTTGAATTTCCCAACATCTGTACTGCAAGCGCTACTGTGGTTGCTTAAGCGAAATTGTACATATGTAGGTACGCTGATGCCGCTGCCATTGCATGGGTGAGGCGCAACAATTTGGTTTGCCGGTATAGAGTAGGTCAGTACATATGTATTACGTGTACGAAATCGTCATGAGGGAATTCCATGGGGATATCCTACTTTTGTATTTATATAGCCGTAAAGGCCAAGAGTATGTCGGCGGCGAATTATTAAGAAGTTGATTTTGCTGACTGAAATAAAAGTGTACAGTCTTAATGACTGTAAAATATGCCTAGGAGATTCTTAGGGGGTTTTGAGTGATGAATTATTATGATTATGCATGATATGATTTAATGGATCATATGATGTGATTGATTATATGAGTTGATCATGCATTAATAGATCTTGTGATTGATTATGTTAGTGATGAGTGTGGACTCATTACACCTTTCCCATTAGAAAAGAAAGTTCTAAGAGTGAAATGATTTGAACTTTCGTGAGTAATATGTTTCGAAAAGAGGTTGCTTTCTGGCCCATATTTATGATATTACTTGCTAATGTTTATAATATGGTTAACTATTTTTAGTGGTAATGCTATTCTCTATTTTCTAACTGTTACATTTATTAGTTTATTCGCAATTCATGTATTGCTAATTTGTTTTGAATTTCTTAGCTAAGTTATTTTACTATTTATTATTAAACACACATACATTTTTTTTTCTATTGAGTATTTCTAAGTTAGCATATTTTGTTTCTAAGTTTTTCTTACGCCTATTTTGAAAACTAGTTACTTTATTCTATTTATGGCATGATTAATTGCATAATCTTAGGCGTAAAGTTATAATTTCTTATATGACTAATAAGCTTAATTATATGTTTGTTTACATTATAGATAGAAAGGTAAGCTTTACTAACAAAACAAAAAAAAATCTTTTCTTTTTTTACGTTACTTGTACTGTAAAGCGATATTCAGAAGCAACGGCAAGAGGTTCTGATATTTGTTTTTATTTCTTCTTTTCATTAGGTTTTTTCTTTTGCAATTTCTGATCAATAACGTTAATGCTGTTGTGAGTATAAAAATAATTATCAAGTATAGCATTGAATAATGATGTATGGTGTGAGGAGTGAGTGTATTACTCGAGATTTCCTCATGATATTTTTGTTCTTTTATTGCCATTCTGAGTTGCAGAAAGTCTTGGTCATCGTGAAATTTGATTACCTTTACATTTGCTTTTGCGATACTATGTTGTGGTTGCGGGTATGATGGTATTTCGTAGGTAAGATTTAGAGAAGGTAGATAATGGTTATTTAGCTTAATTTCTTTTACGTTATGAGCTTGAATTATGAGATCTTTGGTGCGTAAGTGGCATCCAATGGATAGCTCAATCACGCCTGTATTGTTCAGTTTATATGGTGTTATTACGTCATCGCATACAGAGTCTACTGTTACGGGGTCTTTCATGGAAAGCAGCCATTTATTTGGTTGTGAAAGTTGCATCCAGAAGTCCATTTTTGGTACTGTCTGAATGTCGCAATGAGAAGGAATTTTATCAGAGTGTTTCAACAAGTCTATTTCGCATAGGTTATTTACTGAGTGTACGTTGAAAATTGGATGTAGGATACGACAGAGATAGTCTAGATTGGATGTTTGACAATAGTGTAAATCGTAATTGTTTAGCGAGTATTGTGTTCTCTATTGTAGTCTGTCACTAAATATTCGAAAGAGGGTTTTATGTAGGCGAATTTGATATTATGAAGGGTCGGAAATGGATGAACCTTTAGCAATTGGTAATTGTCTTTAAATGGTAGGGGGAGTTTGAGGTGAAAGACTATTTTATTAGATATTATTGCTGCACTCACAGAACTGATTTGATAGATCTGTAGGAGATTACTTTGAGCTTTATTGATGGGGAGTGTTAGAGTGGGTATTGGTATCGGATATTTCTTTCTGGATAATTTCTAGTAATTTTTTGATTTGTGGGGGAGTGACTATTGAGGGGTGTGATTTTCCGTGTCGTACATCTGTTACGAGATCAATAAGAATGTTTTGTATATTGTTGTATCTAATAATCATTAAAGTTGTCAGTGATACCATTGTTTCAAGTTCTAGTGTTATGTTTTGTTTGGGTATTTCTGTGGGCATATGGTTGCCAAGATTCACTAGTTTTCCTAATTTCTTTTCAACATGTAAAAATTGTTCCTTTATAGTGTATTGTGTTTTGTTGAAAATGTTAACTGTTGTATCCATTATGAGAGTTTGATTTTTTATTAACTCTAGTAGATGATCTTCGTTACCTTTAAGTGCTTCAATTTTGTTGTTGATAGCATCTTGCTTATCTAGAGTTCCGAATAACGTTTTGCTAAGTGTGCCTACGAAGTTGATAGCTCCTCTTTTATACCTATATACCGCTTGTTGGTTTTAACAACTCATCATTCTTCTGTAGCACTCGAGCTAGGGTGTGTAGCTGGTGAGTTATATTCGCACACAATGGTAGTCTGTTATAATTAGATTCCAAAATATCGCAAAGTTTTTGGGCGGTCTGAGTGCAGTTTACCAGTTTTAAAAGCTCGCAACTAAACTGTGTGAGGTCGTAGTATATAATCACCTTCCATTCATTGCTAAATAGACCTACGCGGCCTACTTCTTCGAAGAATATTCCTGGGTTGGAGCTCAGGGAAGTGATTTGGATAGCCTGACTTGATGTTGGCGCATTTATCAGTATCAATAGTCGACACGGTTGTGATAATGCTGTAGTTATTTAAGGTAATTAGGTTCAGTCCATGAATAATTTTAAATGGTTATTATGAACAGTTTTCATACTATGGCCTATGTTAATGGTTGAGTTTTCGGTAGAACTAATCTTTACTATTTCGTATGGGCCTGTCCATAAAGGTGAAAGCTTATTCTTTCGTGAATGGTGTTTTAACAGGACTTTATCACCGATACAAAAGATCTTAGTTTGAGCAGTTTTATCGTACACATTTTTCGATTTTTCTTTATTATTGATAATGCTTTCTTTAGCTATTTGATGACTATGTTGAAGTCTTGCTTTGAGCTCATTATTGTAATTGTCGTAATTGTAATTTGTCTTAGGATTATTTGTGACTAATGCGGGTAGTTTGGGCGTAAACGGTAGAGAAGCTCATAAGGGGGAAAATTAGTACTACTATGTATATTTGTATTATAAACGTAGATAGCGTATGGGATCTAGGTGTCCCAACTCAAGGGGTCGCGGTTGACATAATGTCGAAGATATTCCGCTAGAGTCCTGTGACTTCTTTCTAATGCTCCGTTGGTTTGCGGATGATAGGGAGTTGTCTGTAATTTCTTTATGTGGAGCATTTAACACATTTGAGAAAACAAGTCACTCAAAAAATTGGATCCTTGGTCTGTCAAAATAGACTCCGGTATTCCATTCCTACAAATGATGTTAGTTACGAAGGCTTCGGCTACCGTTCTGGCTTCAGCATTGCTTAGAGGTATGGCCTCAGTATAGTTAGTAAGGTCGTCCTGGAATGTTAAGAAAAATTTATGACCATTGTGACTGACTGGCAAGGAGCCAACTATATCTAACGCGATTCTTTCGAAAGGCTTAGAGCTGGTAGTGGTTATCTTCATGGGTATCCGAGGATTCTTGCTTAATTTATTTGATTGGCATGATTTACATATCTTGATGTAATCCTCGACATCACGAGTTATACGAGGCTAGTTATAAGAGGTTTGAATTTTCTTAATGGTACGTGTAATACCTTGATCACCACCTAGAGGGGTGTCATGACACATACGTATGATTTCTCTTTGTTTTTCCTTATCGGTAATGGTGGTTATTGAAGAGAGATATAAGGTGACCGGTAATTTGTCGAAGACTAGGGAGACTAGGATTTTAAACTCGAAATGTATGCTTGGGTCAACCTTTGGTACGAAAATATTAATTTTGGTTTGCTTATTCTTTAAGCAGTGTTCTTTGAATTCCAACAAGGTTTTAATTACTTGTTTATAGTCATCCTCGTTCCTCATCGGGTAGGCTGTTTTAGATATTATGAATGTTTGCTTTTTTGCAGATAAGACTTTCATCTGAGAAGTTAGCACGTTGAGATTTGGGAATATTTCCTTTAGAGAATTCTCAATGGGATTAAATGTTTGGGATGATATAAAATATTTGAAATAGATACCTTTTTTGTTAATCAGATTTTCTGGTTTTTCGCGAACGAGATCTATTGCAGCATGAGGAGAAGAAATACATTTATTATATATCCCGTCTAGTAAGGATAGATCCAGGGAATTTTTTTGTAATTCTTTTGCCTGGTTATGAGTTACTGTATTCACGCATTTTTTTTCTTCTTGTTCTGGGAGATTTATCCGGCTTAATGCATCAGAATTAGCGTTTAATAATCCTGGTTTATCAAAGATTTTATAGTCGTACTCTTCGAATTTTATTCTCCAGCGCATAAGGCGTGAGGCAGAATCTTTCAGACTCATTAACCATACCAAGAACTTGTGGTCTGTTATAATATTGAACTTTCATCCGTACAAATATGGTCGAAATTGTTCTACTGCGTAGATGATAGCTAGGAGTTCTTTTTTTATTGTAGAATACCTAGTTTCTGCTTGATTCATCGTTCGACTAGCATAACATATAGGTCTGTCTTTTCCTATAGGTGCTTGCGACAGAATTGCGCCTAAAGCAAAGGGATATGCAAGAATAGGAGAAAATTAATAGTTTTAGCTCTCTGAATGATTCGTCACAACAATTATCCCACTTAAAAGGTATATCCTTTTTCAGTTGGTTAGTTAGAGGCTTGGCTAATTTAGAAAAATTATTGATAAAACGCCTGTAGTAACCAGCAAAGCCGAGAAAAGCTCTTATATCCTTAGGCTTTTAGGTACTGGATAGGTTTTGACAGTTTTAATTTTGTTAGGATCAGGGAGAACGCCTTGTTCACCAACTACGTATCCTAGATAGGCTATTTCTTTTCGTAAGAAATGACATTTATCTGGCTGTAAGTAGTTTAAGTCTTTGGAACACTTCTATAAGTTTGGTATTGTGATCGTGCAGATCATAGCCATATACGACAATGTCGTCTAGGTATACGAAACATCTTAAGCCTTGAAGACCTGTTAAAGCTGTATTCATCAGCCTTTGAAAGGTCGCTGGTGCACCTTTCAAACCGAAGGGGTTACTTGCTAGAACATTTTTGTTTGTATAACTTTCCTTAACTTCCATTTTATTTATTTTTTTATTCTTCGTATCTTTGCCTTGGCTTATTAAAGTTTCTTCATTTTTTATGTGACTTTCCTCTCTTATATTTCTCTTTTCGTTAAAGTTACTCAGAGTTGACTTTATTCCATTACTCTCATGTATTTCGTCCTCAATATTACCTGTATCACAATTTAGTGATTCTTTTAAGTACATCTCTAAACACATATCCAGATAGTTAACTGCACAGTCATATTCTTTCAGGAAATCATTCCCTAGAATTCCGTCGCATGGCAAATTACTACCTTCAGGTACTATGTGGAATGGCTGTTTCATAATCAGTTCTTTTCCTTGTGAGTTCAACATTATTAATCCATTGGTTACTCCATATGAAGAGAAGCTATCACCAGCTAGAGTAGTGATTATACATCGCTTATCCTCGAATACCAATGCCACGTCATGAGTAGACTCAGCTTTAATCAAACTGATTTCAGCACCGGTATCGAGTAAAAATCTAGCTGATGTACCTTTGGAGAAATTTACGCGGAATGTCACAGTAGGAGAGTGATTCAGAGCCTCTAGAGGTACCCTTAATTTGTTTGACTTTAATGATGTATGGACGCTTGGGTCTCTATCAAGCGAGAGGGGTCGTCCTCCACTGCCTCTCGCGGAAGATCGTTTCCCGAATTTTGTGAGTTTGACCATCTGACTTGCCTAAAATTCCTAGGCTGATGATACTCGATCGGATCTTTCCGTAAAAGGGGTTGAGAAGGGTTTGTATTAGGTCTATAAGAAGAGGGAGACTGAAATTGTCTCGAATTTTGGAAGCGTTTTAACAGCTCGTTATAGATTAGGCTGCGACATTCGTTTTGCCGGTAGTTAGGTTTATTGCAATAGTTGCAAATAATTTTCTTAACTTCTCTTTTTACATTTGGAAACTTGTGAGAAAAGGAAGGAAGCTGTCTTCGTTTAAAACACACATCCTTTGTATGCCCCTTTGTTGTCTATTTGAGTGATCTTACGAGTACCTCCCTTGAGGTCAGTTCAAAATTGGTTAAGGATGGTGGAAGTGGTGGTGGTGGAGGTATTGGTAAATTGTGTCTACTATTTGTCTGTGGAGACGAAATATTTTGTGGTTTAATTGAACCTTTAAATTCAGAACGAACGATTTGAGGAGCAATGCGTTCTTTGTTTGTTGTCACCTCTTCTGATGCATTACTTAGTGGGTTTAATCTGGCTTTGTGAGCTTTGGAGATTTCCGATTGGAAGTTTAGGGAGACTTGTTTGACTTTTCCAGTCGACACCTTTTCCTGGGGTTGAGTATACGAACGACACTTGGTATCTACTTTGCCTTCGGGATTTATGTCTTCCGTAATTTTTACTTTAGGTTGTGGATGTGTTTCCGCATCTAATTGAGGTTTTGGATTACCGACGATTACTACTTTGGGAGCTTCTACTATCTTTTTCTTTTTCTTGTTTTTTATAGTTTTACATAGTTTTATTATTCCGATTATGCAAAGTAATAAAATCACTGTAGAACTCAGAGATAGGGAGCTTATTTGATTCAGTTCTGATTTGTTTCGCTCTTTTCTTTGTTTTTCCAGTGTATTTATTTGCTCTTCCAGTTGATCTAAGGAATATGAGTTTTCATTTAGAATATGATTGGCATCTTCTGCTCTTATCATAATTATATGTTTTTTAGCGGTGTTATTAACATTTTTGATGTAGATCTGAATGGTCTCCGTTAGGTTAGTATTTATAGGGTGAGGATATTCTGGCTGTGTGATTTTAATATTTTGATGGTCTTCATCTTCAAAATATATAATCTGATCAGCTATTTGGAAGTGGCAAGGTTCGTTTAGGATTAGTATTCCATTGCCGAAGAGGTTGGAGCTATGTAGAGTTTTTCCGCAGGCAATCTTAATTTTCTGTGCGGTATGAAACGAAAAGAGCCAGGAATTTTTCCTGGTTAGTTTTATTAATAATTGCGGAGCTTGAGTTTGAGCTAGGTATTCGCAGTTACCTGTTTCATTGTACGGATTAAATATGAAGTTTATCGGGCACTCGTTCACGTAATGCCCTTGAAGAATTGGGTTTAGTAGTGGTCCAATGTAAGTGCTTTCATTAAGATTATTCGATAGTTTCTTGTATACTCGGAACTCGGATTGTTTGAACATTACGAACTTTTGTGTAGGTATGTGACTGACAATATAAGTGTGTCTTATGTCCAGAACTAGATAATGATTGTTGGGAGTTTGGGAGGGGAGTAAATAGATCTGCTTTAGTTTGAAAGGTGGCATATTAAGAATCGGGAATGTAATTCGTATTACCAAGAGCTCATTCAGTATTCCAGATTTTACCTCCAGAGTTTGCGTTAAGATTGCTAGGTCTTGATTTCTACTAACTTCTTGTGGATGGGCTTTGTAATAGGCTACTAACAAAGTAGATAGCGATATTAATGGCGGATGAACTTGATTATTTTTGAGAGCGGTTAATATCTGAATAAAATTTTGCTATCTTAATTCTATGTCTAACACCTGTAGATTAATTGTAGATATAACCTCTTGGATACGTTGTCGCGTGCTTATTTCTCCATTGACCATGTCAAGCAGATCATTCACGGTCTTTGTTAACTCTTTATGGTTGGCTTCAAGTTGATTAATAGGTTTACTTTACTTTTCAAATGAAGACTTGAACAGGGTTACTTGACTTTTTTCTAATTCTAGAAGCGCCTGTGTATCCGTCTCTAAACTTGCAATCTTACTATAAATTTGTTTCTCATTCGTTGCATCCATAGTTCCAAAGAGATAATGTAGTCCACTTCCTATTCCGTCGAATAAGGATCTTCGATGGCGGATGGTTACCATCTCCCTGATGGTCTTTGTTCTCTTTTTTATGGACCCAATCAGACTATGTATGTAGGCGTTTTGTTCCATACATCCGCTAGTAGTGGAATTATGTATCTCGCATAGTCAATTTATAAAGAAACCGGTGTGTTCCATCAGTGTGGTTTCCGCTTCTAGATCGCTGATGTTTATTTGAGTGAACAAATTCCATGTATCATGAAACAAAAGAATTTGTAGAAGTTCCTCGAACATTATGCCCGTGTTATTTAGGGTCTGGATATTGAAGGGTTCTGCTGTGACTTTTGGTATTGCCGTGAGGATGGCCAAAAAAGTACCGATGAGGATTAGCGTCATCTCTGGAGAAGAAAAATAGGTTGTAAAGACAGATCATCGGTGAATAAATGTATAATATTTATAATAATATATATATGTATATATATATAATAATGAAAATTGCGCCATAATATTTTTTGTATTGTTTTTATTGCATGAAAATTCTTTGTTTGATGGTAGCAGATGTTTTTATAGGTCAAATGGTCTCTATTTTACTGATTTTGCGTTCTTTGCTCTTTGCTGTGTTTATTTTATTGATTCGTAAATATTATCGGGTCATGCCAATTTAGGTAAGCTCATTCTCCACTTGCGGTTGTAATCGTGTATTGACCTGTAATTCTGTTTATTTTTACAATTTTGTAATGACTTGCACTTGATGTCGACATGAATGGCTTCTACTGTTGATCGGAGTTATATGGTGATTTACCAGATAAGCAATTTTTATGTATAAATAGAATGTAACATAATTCAGTTTTATACATTGTTAATTTGTGTATTACAAACTGTTGTGCTCTTGAGTGTTTATTTTTGTTAAAAATATGGAGAAGAAAATTTGTGCTGCTTTTGACAAGTTGATGGCCTTGGCTAAATCGACTATCCACCCGGAGAGGAATGTTGAAGGTATGCCCTTATATCGAGTGGACCAGGCAATCGAGCCGTACGTGCCTCAGGGGCTGCCTGGGACCTCTCAAGAAGTGCCGGCTTACGTACCTGGACCTAGGAGGCTGACTTTAGAGGAATATCAAAGGAGGACTAAGAAAAACTGCGGAGATCAGCCAGATATGGCAAAGGAAACCAAGTCGACCTGAGGAGGTAGGCGTGTTAGGCTAAACCGAGAGTTGCATTATTTCAGGCTGAGGGCTAGTCTAGCCGCTACAACCGAGGAGCGTGCTCAGTATGAAGATTTGGCCAAGGGAAAATTGAAAGAACTTAACGCCTTCAAAAGGACTAAAAAGAGAAATTTTAAACACCAACAAAGAAAAAACTAAAATATGTCTAAATTATGAAATAAATGATTAGTTATATATTTATTTTCTTTTTCTTTCATTAAACCCAAAAGACATTTTTACCATTTGAATCCCTGAATAGGTATGTTGAGGGGTATTATTTTTCTGCATGAGAAGTTCTTCTTTTGAATTTTTTGAATATTACTATTGCTGCATGGGAATTGCAAATATATATATATATATATATATATATATATATATATATATATATATATATATTTTTTAGCTATTACTCATGGAATGGTTTTAATCTGTTGTTATGTACTGTTACTCTTCGTTTACCGATTTTAATAACAGTATTAACAGGGGTAAAAGCGTTTACCACGAGATATGGACCTAGCCATATCTGGGAAAGCTTGTGTTTTTTGGCCGGATTTTTCAGTAAAACTTTATCACCTGGTTGGAATGTTACCGGGCGTGAGTGTTTATCGAAATAAAGTTTTGACTTTTCTTGGCGTTGAGCAGATTTTTCCGGGCGATAGCGTACGTTTTTTGTAATTTGTACCTAAGAATGTGGTAGTAACTTTCGTGGTTGTAAATGGGCTCTGGTTCTCTTTTCAGATTTGATGGTACATCCGCTGTAAACCCGAACAGACAATCCATTGGAGTGAGCTTAGTGCCGTCATGTGGGCTATTATTGTATACGAAAGCCGCGGTTCTCAGGAATCGATCCCAAACCTTTGGATTTTCGGACACAATAGCTCTTAAATACTCCACTAGAGGTCTGTGGGTTCGTTCAAGTGCGCCATTGGATTGCGGATGATAAGCGGAAGTCTGTAGTTTTTTTATTTTTAGAAGTTTACACACACGTTTGAAAAGATCGCTTAAAAAGTTAGATCCCTGGTCAGTTACTACCTTTTTAGGAATGCAATAACGAGTAATTATCTCATCGAAGAATATTCCTTCTACCGTTTCTGCTTCGCCATTCGGCATGGCATTACAATCTACGAATTTCGTAAGATTGTCTTGGAATGTCAATATATACTTTTTTCCGGAGTGGGTTTCTTCAAGTGGTCCTACTATATCTAAATAGATTTTCTCGAAGGGCATTAGGGCAGTATCTGTTATGATCATCGGCATACGGTATTCCGGGCTAGCCTTAATTTTTTGGCATTTGGAACATTTCCGAATATATCTCTTAATAGAACTGAGCATATTCTTCCATTTATATTTTCTTTTTCTTTTTTTGTACGTTTTAATGACTCCTTGGTGACCACCAAATGCCGAGTCATGATAGTCCTTTAGAATTATTTGAATTTCCTCGGGGTCTGTGATAATTTCAGGTAATTTATTTTGGGAATTTATAAAATTATTGCTCGGAGATAATTCGCCGTGTTCAGATGTACTACTTCCAGATTGGTTGTTTGTGGTTGATTTGTGTTTCATTGAGTCATTTTGGGGACATTTTGAATTCTCTGGGGATTTTTGTGAATTATGTCCTCAATTTATGTTTCCCTTGCTTGAGCTCGTGTAACAGCATGGCAATGTGCTGGTTTGGACTTCGGTGGAGGCGAAGAACTAGTATCTTCATCGTCTATGTCGGAATCGACACGGTGATGTACCTGGGCCTCTACCATGATCGAATTGGGGCTTGTTTGTTTCAGCTGGGGAGGTATTCGACTAAGCGCGTCTGCATTAGTGTTATATTTGTCGAGAGTTTGTGGTGAAACCTTACTAATCTCGAAGTCGGATCTTTTACATTGAATACGCCTTTTAAGGGCTTATGATCTGTGTAAACCGTGAAGGTTCTACCTTGTAAATAACACCTGAAGTTCCTGGCGGCCCATAAAATAGCGAGCAACTCTTTTTCTATTGTGGAGTATTTTTGTTCCGCCTTATTTAAATTTCTACTTGCATACGCTCTTGGCTTGTCTTTGCCTATTATCCCTTGAGATAAAATAGCTCCCAATGCTTCGTTGCTAGCGTCTGTCGTTAGATTGAAAGGTTTGGTGAGTAGAGGAGGATTAACAAGAGAAGTTTTAATTTCATTGAAAGCGTCTTGGCATTTTTGTGTCCAATTAAAATTGACGTCTTTCCATAAGAGATTTGTTAGTGGCCTGACTACTTTTGAAAAGATTGGAATGAACTTGCGATAGTAGTTGGCCAGTCCAAGAAATGATTGAGTTTGTCTCACCGTTCGGGGTTGAGGAAAATTTTGAACGCAACTTGTTTTATTGGGATCTGCAAGTGCTCCTTCGTTTGAGCATTTGTGTCCAAGGTAGATCACTTCTCTGCGAAGGAACTGACACTTTTCGGGTTGTAATTTAAGATTATGGGCTCGAAGTCTGTCGAATACCTTAGCCAATTTCTCGTTGTGATCTTGTAAATTTTTTCCATATATTACAATATCATCGAGATAGACAAAGTATTCTAATCCTTGGAGACCCGTTAGAATGTAATTCATTAAGCGCTGAAAGGTCGCAGGTACGCCTTTCAGTCCAAATGGCATTCTCTTAAATTCATAATGCCCGTAAGCAGTACTAAACGCAGTTTTCGGTCTATCCTTTGGGTCAACCAGTACTTGATGGTATCCAGTTGCAAGATCAAGTGTGGTAAAATACCGTGAATGCCCAAGTTGATCCAGTATATCCTCTATCCTGGGTAGTGGAAAGGCATCCCCTATAGATTTCTCGTTGACTTTACGGATATCTACTACTACGCGCCAACGTTTATTGCGGTCAGGCCCAGCTTTCTTGGGGACTACAACTAACGGAGAATTCCATGGGCTTTTGCTTATTTGAATGATGTCGTTCTCTAGCATCTCTTTTGTTTGTTCGTTAATAACAGCCCGATGTGTTTCTGGAAGTCTGTACATTTTTTGATTTATTGGTGGTTGATTATGCAATATAGGTATGGTGTGTTTTATAGTACTAGTGCACGTTAGTTTATCTCTTTTTTAGTAGAAGAGGTCATTATACTTATAACATAGCTCAAGCATTGACTTTTCTTCTTCGTGATTTAAATTTCCTTCCAACAGTAATTCTTTACGTAAAGCCGCAAGTCTGTCTTGATTACAGCTTTTAGTATGGTTTACGTTTACTGAATATGGATTGGAAATGAAATTTGTCTTATCACTTTTGAAGTTGTAGTAGCTATTGTTTTGTGCACGAGGGAAAGGTGGACCACGTTTATTCTGCAAACTTTGGGAATTACTGACGTCCAAAGGTAAATAGAGAGGCTTAAGAGAGGCTTCTTTCTGAAAACTTTGGGAATTTATTTCGTCCAAAGGTAAATAGAGAGGCTGCAGGTTATAGTAATTAAGTGGAACTAGCGTAAGCGTTAAGTTCTTCAGGAATACTGGTTCTGTGATAACGTTCAGAACGGATAACGGTATAAAACTTTTATTCGGACTAACTAAGCAATTTGCGACAAATACTCCTTCTCCTATCTCCTGAGACATACAGATCATTTCTTGATCCAATTGTAATGGTATGCTCAGTACGATTTGAGATCGAGGAGGTATTTTATTAGGTCGCTGAAGCACTACTTCAAATTGTCTACTTTCGTCTTCATTCTCGTTTTTCAAGGTACTCGAAATTTCTTCCATTTGAGGTAAGGGATTTTTTCTATTGGGTGCCATTGAAGTGGTAGCAGAAGATTTAAATTGCCCCTCTATTTGATCCCTTGGTATTTCCTCCCCATCTTCTGTGGATGTTTCGAGAGGTACCGTGAACTCAATAGGATTGGTTTCCGTGCGAGGAAGCCGGAGTAATTTGTTAGGGCCTTCTATATTGCAATTTTTTGCAAGAAAGTCATTACCTAACAGCCCATCGTGAGAGAGTTGGGCGTTATCTTCTACAACCTGTAGATGGCATGGGATACTGCGGCTTAGTAAAAAGTTGCCTTGGCAGCTACCCAATGTTTCTCCATCTCCAAATGGAGTTTTCAGAGTGACCTTTTGACTCTGTTCTATACGTTCTGGCGTATCAAGTGCTTCCTGTTTTATAAGACTTACTTCAGCTCCAGTGTCCACTATCATCCGAACGGCTGCGTTTTTGCTTATATCTAATGGCAAATCTACTATTGAAATGTTTTCCCTTTTTCGGGGGTTTTTCTTTTGAGAGGACCCTGAAGTAGTATGATAAGTTTTCTTTAATGTCGAGCCGGTGACTTTTCGGTCGACAGTGTGCCGTTTCCCGAATTTGCAGTTTCCCATCGTTATTTCTGCCGACAGGTGGACACGGTATGGCCTCTTCTGCTACAAAAACTACACATCTCTTGTCCATAATTAATTCTAGGTTCGCGATCTGAAGTGCCCCATTGAAAACTGTTTTTTTGTATTTGCTCGCTCAGGTGGTGTCTTAACATTTTGTCGACAATATTGGACATCATGTCCTTTCGCTCTGCAGTTTATACAGAAAGGGGTGTTTTTGCATTTTATGCACTCGTCATACGTGTGCCCCTTGTAGTTGCAATAGCTGCAGGTAATCTTGTTTAACAGTAATTTCTGTTTTTCGTCTCTTCTTTCTCCTGTATGATGAAAGGTTGAATTCTGGTATGGAGTTGGACTTCCTAAAGATTTTCTTGTCGAGCTGACTTGAGTCGAGTGCCAATTATCCGGTGAGTTTCTGCCAGTATTAAAGGATACTGAAGCTAATTTTGTCGGCTCCTGTGTGGGAGGTATATGGAACTCAGTCTTTATTTTAGGTTTTCCTAGCTCATTTGTGTAAGGGTATGGAGCAACAGTCTCGTGAATAGGATGACTATAAGCATTAGCATAATTTGTGGAATTATGCCTTAAAAAATAGCTTGTGGGATTATGAATGTAACTGGCGGGTTGTGGATTATAAAAGAGGCTGTGTTGTAATCGTTCCATGTCTAGTGCCTTTTGGATGAGTTGGTCTACCGAATCTTCATTTAAAGTAAGTAAACAGGCACTTAGATGCGGATTATTAGCACCACTCTTCACTGAAGCCATAGCAAAATCTTCTATTTGTAGCTTCACCATATTGAAATTTTCAGCACCATATTTACTCTGTGCTGCCTCATTACATTGTAACAATAGGCTTTTTAGCCTAGTTGTGAAGGAGTTAAATGACTCGTGCGGGTATTGTCGGCAAGTGATTAATCTATTTATCAGCTCATGGTATGTCTCACGAGGTAAGTAATTACGATAAAGTAATTGTTCAACCTCTTCAAATGTTGTGAGTGAGCTAGTTGCGATTAGCTGGTATGCATTTCCTCTCAATCTAGTGGAAAAAATCTGCATAAAAGCTTGCTTTTCCTCCTCTTCTAGGTACTGTTGTACTTGTTCGAAACAGCCTATAAAGGTTTGCAATTCTGTGAGGATTTGGGGACTGAATTCTCCAGAAAACAAGGGCACCATTTGTGCTGACAGTTTAACTACCTTTTCATAATTCAAAATTAATTAAGCTGTGCCTTCTGAAACGTTTACCTGAGCGATGCTCACGATACCAGTTTACGGAAGGTCGACTTTGGGGTGAATTACACTCTACACTTGGGCTATCTGGAGGGCTGGTATTGTCAAATGACAATGAACTTATTACCGTCTCAAAGTTAGAGCATGAAGAGCTTCGGTCAGGTTTAGGCATGAAAGCCAAAACTTTGAGTTTCCACGAATAAGTGTGAGAGAGAGAGAAGTAAGGAAGAAAAGGGAATATAGTGGAGCGCCTGGAGCGTCAAAATCATACAAACCTCGGACTTTCGTTACAGTGGGTGAAAAAAAAAAATGGAATGTTTAGCTAATAACATAAATAAAAAAGTTTACCTATTGAAAATTTGTGCTTGTGGGAAAATGGATTAATTCAAGGATAATCGAAAAAAAAGTAACATTTAAAATAAAATTTTGGTTTATTTAGGCAATTTACATTATTGGTCTGCATCAAATATTCTCTTCCACTTCAGTTATTGTAATGGTAGGTAAAGTATTAAGGCAACTATTTCCGTTACACTGTAAACATGCTACACTACAATATAAACCACTCTTCCGACATCCACAAGCAGCTCCACACCCTTTTTTGCAATTACAATATAACATTTGCAGTAGCTTATCCGGTGCTGGTAATTGGTTCATCGTTATTGGGATAAACATGTTATTAAGATACTTCCACCCCCAATCTCCAATATTTATGTCGTTTCCTAACCATATCTGGGTTTGCAGGTACACTCTTTTCAGGTGTTCAAATGCTGCATCAGTTGTAGGCGGTAATGATGACAAAATAACACTTGTATTTTTGGTTATAGCTTTAACGAAAAAATTGTATCTCAATTTTTCATATCCAGGAATTGTGTCTACCTTATTTTTTTTATCTTTTAAAATTATTTCTGACAATAAAAACTTTA
Source organism: Dioctria linearis (assembly GCA_963930735.1). Lineage (NCBI taxonomy): Eukaryota > Metazoa > Arthropoda > Insecta > Diptera > Asilidae > Dioctria > Dioctria linearis. The sequence continues at coordinate 167,899,005 of OZ005742.1, read as the reverse complement.
AAGATTGCGGAATTGACTCATCAATATCTTGAAGCATTTTGTCACTTGCCGTGTAATTTTCATTATCGTAAACTTGAGCTCTTATGTCCCTTCTAATAATTTCGCTGGCCGCTTTTAATATGTGAAATTCCGCTTCTTTTTTATTATTGTGTATTTGATTGTACCAATTGTCTGTTAATATATCATGGTTGATTTTTTTAAAACATATGATAGTATTGGATCCAAATTTAGTTGAAATAACAATGTCATCGTGATAGCGGTCTATGAGTCGCTTTCTAATAGTCTTTTCATCCGGAATATGCTCTGTAGTTATGACATTTTTTAATTCTTGCATGGTGAATTGGCAGTCGTCATTCTCTTCTATGTACTTATATATTTGCTCTATTGCAGAATCGATCATCACTTTTCTTGGACTAATTTTCTTTTGAAAGTTAATTAGGTGAATAGAATTTTTAATCGAATTATAACAATTGACATGATATTTTGCTTCGAGTGTCTGTAAATCTGTTATGCCAGCAATTCTTTTATGAATTTCGCGATAATAGTCATTTTTCTGTACGGCTATAAAATTCATAATGGAGTCACTCAAAGTTGCAGTATTGATGTATGAAATTTGTCTTCGCCGATTTTTATTCAATTTTGCTTCTTTTGCTTTATCAGCTTCTTGCCCACAAAAGACACATTTTTTCCCACAATCGAAGTTTAATACATCAGTGCTACTTCGAAGTTTTTTTTTCGGAGGTGAACTAGTTTCATTTTGCGTCTTCTTATAAATTTCAATATATTTTTTATTAATATATTTTTGACGACAACTTGCATGGGCATAAACGAATTTAGTTTGCAGGTGAGGTAATAATCCATCCTGTCGTTCGCTCGAAGCTGCTCTCAAAGTGTTTACTCCTCTGCTTATTTTTATAATTTCACCCAAATGTGAGTTCGTTTCGAATGTAGAACCTAATTTTTCACATAGTATGCAACTATGCTTATCAGCCATGATACTGGTACATGGTTCATCCATTTTTTTAAACCTTATAATAAATAAAAAGTAACAAAATTTAGTGCGGTTTATTCATTTTTAAAAATTTTTATTTTACTTGAATTGACCTTCAATCATCTACCAATTATTGAATTCTTTAATATTAATTGCAGTTTTTTAATCAAATTACCTTATTACCACACGAAGAAAAAAAAATCTTGAACAGAAGTTCAACAGCAAAAAATCGTCTCCAATAAAACTTCCGTTAGCAACATATAGCAAGTCTTCGTAAAATTACACAATTTGAACTTTTAAATAAACAACATATACAGGGCACGTGTCATTTATAACTAAGCTATCCAGAAAACGTCCGTTTAGTTGCACGTTGCAGCTGCCGCTGCCGTCCCTTCTACCTTCCCTCTCTCCTTCCCGTTCACGTTCTACTAGCTGTAAAAGGTCTCTACGACCCTCCATAAACACAGGTATCTCCAAAAGATGATTTTCTATACCTATTCGAGTCAAATTCAACGTATACATAAAAACAATTCTATTTGAAGTTAAATTATATGCTGGAATATTAATTTTTAATCTTTTTTTAATTAAATAATGAAAAAATTGAAAGCACAAAAAAATTTTTGGTAAACTTTGCAAGTTATAGCATAAAAAAGAAAATGCCACCTCAACCAAAAAAATTCATTCACTGTAACCATTTTCCGAGGTCAAAACCTCTGGGCACTCCACTAATAAGTAGTTTTATCAAAGAAGTTTAATTAATTTAATCAAAGCAAGAAATTTGCCCGAATATGCGAAAGCTGCCTTGCTTTAGTCTTATTGCTATTATTAATGAGGAATAACAGTTTTGCCTCTTTTTAACTTACTTAAGAAAGATTGTTGTCGTTCAGTCAGCTTCGTTTAGCCGTACTCTTTGTTGTGTTGTGTATTATTTATTCGTAAACGGAAGTCGTCTTCTCCAAGTTGGGGACTTCTTATCTTCTTAGGCTGGGTTCTGTCGCCAGATTCGATGGTAAGTAACTCGTAACTCGTTGGTTGGAGGATCAAGGTTTTTCAAGTGTATGTAGATTGACCAACTTCCTTGATCCTACCGGCTGCGCCAAAATTTGTTGTGTATTTGAGTTATCTTACGAGTACCTCCCTTGAGGTCACCTGGTATTATATTTTCGTTCCTAACGGAGCAGCGGAGTGTAATTTCCGCTAAAATAAGCGAAGCCTTGTTGTTAAAGAAATGGCGAAGCCAAATGAGGCTTTGCACCAATTTAATTAACGTTTACCTTATTGTTAAAGAAATGGCGAAGCCAAATAAGGCTTTGCACCAATTTAATTAACGTTTAACTTGTTACTGAGGAATAGGCGAAGCCAAATGGGGCTTTGCACCTATTTAATAAACGTACGCATTGTTGAAGACTGTACTAACTCTCAACTTTATTCTTATTACTGCAGTATATTTATACAAAAATTGTCTTACTCTAAGACTACTAATACTATACAGAGTAATATATGAAATACCTCTGACCCAGCACTTTGTTTATTTAATGTATAATTCATACAAAGTGTAAGTCGGAAGTATTTCATTAACAACTATTACTTAATTTTACTATTTACGGAAGCATGCAAGTCACGGCACTCGTTGCTTTTTATAAATTTATATGTATACCTTACCCAATCCATGTTGCGGGTTTTCAACCCATTGTTTATTTTAATTTCTTTCCTACTCGAATTACGCTCAGTACTTTGCGGCTTATTACAAAAACAATTTAGTTACTTACAAACATACGTTCTACCTCTGGTGCAAGGTCGTCGTATTTCAACGTGCGAATTCTTGCGCGCAGTGGTATTATGACATCATTCACTGAAATAATTGAGGTAGATTAGCGATGATTAATTATGTATGTACGTATACCGTTTGCTTTTACATGCAGTGGAAACTGATGTAGGTAGGTAGGTATGCAATGAGTTGCTTCCGGATGAAAATTGATATTTTTAGATTGGGGTTTATTTGGGATTTTATGATGTTTTTAGATTGGGGTTTATTTGGGATTTTATGTATGTAACACCTTCTTACCGCAATATTCGCAGGAAGGATTTGGATTTTGCCTATGCGTACTTGGTGCAATATCGTCGGCAATCCTATAAGAATGTTCGCTGGCAAAAGTAATCAGCTTCTGCAAATCGTTTTCTGAGCGTGCTTTCACTATTATACGTAAGTGCTCATTTTTTAGACCATCCTCGAATGCTCGAATGGCATTCTGCTCGTTTTCACGAAGCAAATATGCTCGAGAAGCTGTGTGCGTGGCGTCATTAAAAGTGATTGTATTTAAATCAGCCAACTTCTTGGTCACACGTTGAGCAAATTCGGCGAGAGATTCTCGGGGACTTTGTTTGAGGCGGATTAGTTCGCCCTGAAGTGCCACTCTTAAACTCTTCTCTTCGAATTGAGCGTTTAACTCTGCCTTTAATTCATCCCACTTTGTGAATTGCTTGAATCTAATAACATCATATGCAGTACCAGTAAGTTTAGTTTTCACTAAAGTGAAGAATAGGTTATGATCTGCTTCGGTTTTTGCCTGGGTGAACAACAAGTCTCCACAGGTTAGAAAACGGTGAAGATCCTCGGTTCGACCATCGAACTTGGGGATAATATTACGTGCATCCGTAAAGGATATTTTTAAGTCAGTCATCTCGGATTCTGGACTGGACTCAATAATTATAATCTCGGAAACACTAGCTGGGCGAGTGGCTACGGGTATTTCGATACTTTCACCAGTGCCTCGCCAGCTATTTGAGCGTGTTATCACCATAATTTTTGCAAAATTTCACTTGCCACTTTCACGTGTCTTTTGAATTAGTCGAAAAAAAATACCTCAGAACTTCACTCAATTAAAGGAAATATGTTCATGCAAAATTCCTGATGTAAAATAACTACACTTTTCACCATCACTTTTCTTCCGGTTTTTCTGCAAGTACGTAGGACATAATTCAATACCTCAAAAGAGGTAAAAGGGTATATCTTTTAGAAATGCAAGATAGATACAAAAAAAAAATTTTTTTTTTAATTTTGATGTAGGAGAGCTTTAATGCCCGTAGTAGTGTCACTAGTTTTCACTTAGAACAAAAATATTTCTATTAAAAAAAAACTATTTAAAACGTGTTTTTTCGAATCAGTAGGCTACCACGAAATGTATATAAATTAGTCGATAAAATTTTTGAAAAAGAAAGAAAAACATCTTCGTAGAATACACGCAAAAAATTCCGAATTTTAAGATATTACACTGCTATTCACTTACAAGTATAAAAAATTTCTGATGAAAATTTGCGCGCGGAAATTTCGTAATTGATCAGAAAGGTTTGAAAAGAAAGAAAAATAATTTGTTGATTACATTAAAAATTTAGTTTTTATTATAATAAAAAAATGATATTCTCCTCTTTTGTGAATAGGCAAATAAAATTTATATGCATGTATGTATACTTAAATAAATTATAACTGAGCTTACTGTAGCAGAGCCTTTAGCTCGATCATCCTCTTTTTTAGTAGGAAATGGAGCATAAAATCGGCGGTGTCTTCGTCGTCGTCAGCTTCACGTGCGGCTTCAGCGTGCAATTTCTCCTCGAGTTCTGAGACTTCTTCTTCGGTTATTCTCCGGATCCTTTCTTCCATTAGTTATTTTTCTTTATGTGTTTTTTTTTTGTTAAGATTCACTGTTTGGCTTTCTTTTAGGTGTCAGGTGCCTTTTGCGTAAAAAAATTTTCTTTGGGTGCCTTCTAGGCTCCAATCTGATTTTTTTTTATGGGGGAAGGATCTATTGTCCTTTTTAAATCCCACGGCTTCCACCAGTTGTTCTGTTACACCTTTTGTCTGTAGGAAGTAACAAGGACCGTGATGTGCTTTCCTCGTGAGGAGAAGTTCACTAGCCCTGAGTAATATCACTCTTTTTTGCGGGAAGTACCTCACTTTTTGATGGGAGGTCACTGTTTTACTATTTCTTCGTGGATAAAAATGAAAAGAGCACTTGGTTTGAGTAAAAAAACTGGATTCTATTACACTTTTTAAATTCGGTACAAATTGATAAAATTAATAAAAGAACGTACAACTTTCTTATGTGTTATTATAAAAATACCGTACAAACTTTCTTATTATAAAAAATACCGTACAAACTTTCTTAAGTGTTATTGTTGTGGAATAGGTGCCTTACCGCTGGTGGGGGGGTCAACCTTATTCCTTATACTTCACTTAGATTATTCTAAATCGAACTGCTAAAACGAACTCAAAAAACGAACTGCCTCTGGGCTCAAAACGCACCTCTTTTATATTTTAGGTGAATCAATTTTTAGAAGCAACACCAAGGTTGCGAAGTAGAAAAGAATTGGCATAAATGCCTAAGGGACTGCATCATCATAATAGAAATTACCTTTTCCTAGAGTTGTGACACCTTTTGAAAATTTTATGGTACCGCAACTCATGAGGTAAGTGTCATAACGCGAAAAGGTGTCATAACACGGAAGAATATTTTTGTTTCACATGACAATACGAATACAGTTTTATTGGGCATACGAATTATTCTTGGTATATACTTCCTTGTATACATCACAGAATATCAACATACCGCACCGCTAAAGCTGTTCAGAAGGTGAACATTTGAATTTCCCAACATATGTACTGCAAGCGCCACTGCGGTTGCTTAAGTGAAATTGTATATATGTAGGTACGCTGATGCCGCTGCCATTGCATAGGTGAGGCCAAAACCCTCGAGAATACTTCACAAGCCATGAAACAGACTCCCACCCTACCACATGCGAGGCCCAACGTAGTCCTTACATTCTAAAATATTTGCAGTGTTCTTATGTAAAAGTGACAAAAGTTTGATTTGAATAGCTCCTCCGCCCTAAACTACTATTCATACATAAAAATGGCGTTCTGTTAATCTTAAGCTTGCTTTCTTATCTTCCGAACCGTATTAAAATGTTCATACATTTCCTAACAAAATTATTTAAAACATGTGAAAAAGCTAGAATTGGTCTAAGACCAATTCTTATGATACCCTAGATGAATGCCCGTATGAAATTTCGTATGGGTACCCATTTCAGCAATTTTGATTTTTGCAGTGGTTTTTCGCATATATTTCTACAACGGTTCGTCGGGCAGAAAAAATGATTATAACCAATTTTATAGGATTTCATATTCTGAAGAAGTTTTTAGTACAATAAAAATGTCTTGGACTGATCGTTTTCACAGTATACATAAAAAACCTAATTTTTTATATGGCAACACCAACAATGGGTTGCCCGATTTAGTCCATTTTTGAAATTTTATTTGCTAGTACAATGAAAACACCACGTACCGAATTTCAGCTCTCTACGGCGACTCGTTCTCAGGCAGTGTTCAAATATATAACGGAAAACGAAATTTTTGTATGGCAACCCCACGAAGGAGTTGCCCGATTTGTCTCATTTTCGAATTTAATTTTACTTTTTTTTTTAAAGTTCGTGTACAAAATTTCAGCTCTCTAAGTGTACGCGTTCTCGAGTTATCGTGCGCACGGATGGACGGACGGACGGACGGACGGACGGACGGATGGACGGACGGACGGACGGATGGACGGACGGACGGACGGACGGACATGCAAAAATCAAAATAACTTTTAATATTATGCGTGGGTGTCCAATCCATTTTGCTCTACCATCATTATTTCGAGGTGTTACAAACGGAATGACAAACTTAGTATACCCCTTTAGATTTCATCTAGGGTATAAAAATTTATCTTAACCAAATGACTACGATTCCTCAAACAAAAATTCTCAGCTGAGTAATCATTGTAATGTCCCTGTGCCGTCATGGGATGCCGTGGGTTGATGATATCGAATGTAGCTGCCTACAGATTTGGACTACGGCTGCCCATACACACATGCAACTATCACTCAGCTGAGAGGTATTGAGCGTAAAATGGTAAGGTTGCTTTGTAATCAAAATTATTTTATTATTTTCTTAAGTAAGGTATACAGGAAGTGTAGCCTATAAAGCCAATGTTTAGCACTTTCCCTAAGTAGCAATATAGAACATTTTAGAAAACGGACTAAGCACGCACACATATAGATTTCTGTTTCATGGCTTGGGAAGTATTCTCGAGGGTTTTGGTGGGGCGCAACAATTTGGCTTGCCGGTATAGAGTAGGTCAGTACATATTACGTGTACGAAATCGTCATGAGGGAATTCCATGGGGATTTCCTACTTTTGTATTTATATAGCCGTAAAGGCCAAGAGTATGTCGGGGGCGAATTATTAAGAAGTTGATTTTGCTGACTGAAATAAAAGTGTACAGTCTTTATGACTGTAAAATATGCCTACGAGATTCTTAGGGGGTTTTTGGGTGATGAATTATTATGATTATGCATGAAATGGATCATATGATGTGATTGATTATATGAGTGATTAGATCATATGATGTGATTGATCATGCATTAATAGATCTTGTGATTGATTATGTTAGTGATGAGTGTGGACTCATTACAAGTGCCAAGAGTCGAGTTTCGATAGTCAAGTTTCGAATTTCGAGAGTTGAGTTACGAGAGTCGAGTTTTGAATTTCGAGAGTCAAGTTTCGATAGTATGACTAAAAGTTTGAAAATAAAATATGTTAAAAAAACTTTTAAAATAAATAACTTTTGTAAATCAAATGCACTAAAAAGTAAAAAAATAATTTAATTTCTTTCTCATTGATATAAACAAGATAAGTTTAATGAAAAAAAAAGAAATGCTACAACTCAGATTTAATTTTAAAATTATGGGCATGATCTGCAGTTAGATAATTGTGATTATAGCTATGGATGCCCAAACTTTTAAGATTTGATCTGAGTTACAGCATTTGTTATTTGGCATTAACAAATGTTCAGCGCACTAGTTTGATTGTTAAATTCAAGAAGCTTATTAAAAATTGGAATTTGTAAACTGAAGTATGTCCGGAGTTGGTTGGTTAGTTGGCAAGGCCTTCATGGGTAAATCTGTAAATCAAGTTTACAATTATACAATTTTGGTTCAAAATCCAAATTAATTTCATTACTATCATATTTTTGTTCGTTGTTTCTTTTCTTTAACTTTTTAATCTTTTACTTTTGTTTTTATATTATCTTATTTTTATATTCTTTCATAATTTTCTTTTCATTCTTTATTATTTTCTTTGTTTTATAGGTTTACTTTTAGTTATTAATTTGTATTATTTTATATGTTGGCTGCTACTATTTTTGTGTACTAGTAATGAGACGTCAAAACACTCTTGTGTACACGTGAATTACTTAAATATATTGAATTGAATTGAGAAAGAAAAAAATTATTTTTTACTTTTTAGTGCATTTTATTTACAAAAGTTATTTATTTTTAAAAGTTTTTTAAATATATTTTGTTTCAAATGACAGCAATATTATTTTTCTTTCAAATGGCAGCATTATTTTTTCGCAAGATGCCTACACTCATTAGAAAAAATAAATAAAAATTACTTAGTGTTAAATTTTGGTACGCAACCCTTCATCCGCGAGTCTGACTCGCATTTGGCCGGTTATTTATATTTTATACAACATGTTCCCACAGCCTACATTAACCACGAGCTTATACGTCATATTACCGGCAAACTTTACTTGAGGTGTTAAACCTGAGACTTGAATGCTTTTATATATTTTTAATTATCTTTCGAATTTCAAGATATTTGAAGCCTTGTCTGGACGATATATAATTTTTAAGCAAAGTATTTTGGGCTACCTAACATTCCTTTCTTCTTTGAATAAGAAAAGCGACGGCTGAATACCAGCTGTCAATTTTCTTTTGAATCAAAAGTTCATTTGTTTTCGTCTTTACATTACAAAATTAGGTAATATATAATATAGTAGTAGTGGAAATACTCCTATATATAAAAACATACCTACATCATATATATGTATTATTTTCTTATATTATAAATATTGGAGTTTTTTATTTTTTAACTGCTCACACTAAAGTTGAATTATAATCGAAATTTCAATAAAATTTTAAAGGTGTTGCTATAAAAAAATTATAGAACTTAATATGCCTACTATACGTACAATAGTCATTTTTTTTTTAAATTGCTTAGAACTATAAGTTTTCTTAGTATATGTCATACATATACATACATATGGATAAGCATGTACATTTTTTTTTACATTTTACCTTACAGCGTGTATGGTTTGTACTTTCATCTTTTAGTCCTCTATTCACTTATATTATATAAACTTTTTACATTTACATTTGCTTGATTTAGTTAATACGGCGAAAGTCTATGTAGCTGAATAGGATACTTTAGAAATGTTAAATTCGATATATACGTCTCATTTTGGAGTGTTTATTTGTGCTGAACGCTGGTTCAACGTCAACTTCTAGTTGTAATTTTTTTGCTTTAGGAGAGGTTGCGGACGGGCTTGAACAACTTGATTGCTTACTGACACAATCTTTAGTTGCCAATGGAGCTCCAGTTGTCTTAAGCTCCATCTCAACACATGAAGCGTGGGATTAATGTTTAAGGTTATATTTCCTGCCTCCTTAACAGGGGTTTTATTTATGAAGGAATTTATTATATACGACAAAGGAGAAATAAAACTAATATTATTCCAATGGTAATAAATAACGAATTAAAATGAGTTTAAACCTCGATTTATTTTTAATTTATTTCCCATGATCTTGGGTTAATTCTAAGAAATGTCGGTTTTGAGTATTGTTTAATATGAAGTTAGTTTTCGTATCAAAAATATAGTAATCGGGATGATTATTTGAATGTGATAATATGTAGAGTTTATGTGTTGTTTCCGTTAGCGGAAGTTTTAAGAGAACTAGTAATTTGCCATCCTTCTGCAAATAGTTTACTTCTGTTATTTGTGTGAGCAAACCTAAGTCATATAGATGGGAGTGGCCAACATCAACATCAAGTTTTTGAATGTCTTTATAAATATTAATTAACTCGGTATATGACATTATTAGAGGACGAAATTCTTTTGGTGTAAAGTAATGATACCGGAATATTGACCATTTAGATCTGCAAATATCAACTGCAGTTTCGTTATTATGAAAAGAACAATTTCGGTTATATCGTTTTGAGTATGAATTGTACGTATGTCTTTTGCCATAGCATTTATTTCCTTTGCAACTCGGTTTGTACATACCGTGAGTTTATATCCAAATAAAAAGTTTGAAAGCCTACCTATACCGTCGATTATAGCCCTACTTTCCTTCCGCTATTTGCGTAAATCTCTATATCTTCCATTTTGTGTTTTATTTTATTTATGCTATTTGAAATATCTGCGTGCCAGTAAAAACATGTTCTATTATATTCTGCGGGTTGGTGAGTACATAACTCTTGAATAGTTTTATCGCACTTGTCAATAAAACTCAAGGCTTCAGTTTCATTAACCAAAGTAATTTGGGTAAACAAGGTCCACATATTTCGATATATTCTCGAACAAAATTCCAGTTTCACTTAATTTCTGAATTTTTTGCGCGAAGCAAAGAGAAACTAGGCTGAGTGAAATAATAGTTGTTTTCCACATTTTGCGCCTGTCGTTTTCTGAAAGAGAATATAGTTAATTTCTGGAAAGAAGGCAAAAAGGTCTGTATGAATTGAAAATTTGGAAATTTTTAAAATTTCTTGAGGCGATTATTATGTACCCGACGAGATTTTTTCCCTATCTTTATTGTAGAGCTGACATCGTTATTCACTTGTGTAACATAGAAGCGCTGCAAGTAGCTCGTTTCATGAGCCACTTGAAGTATTCACTGCCTTTTGGCATATTCACGTTCATTCATATTCGAAAAATTAACCACGAGCACTGCACTGATTCACTTCCTTGCCACAAAATGAAATCAAATCTGTGAGTGCAGTATTCGTTGGATTCACTTCATGATTAGAAGAAGGATAACGGTGCAAGTGATAACGGGCGTGATTGTTTATTTCACAGTAGCTGCAAAAGTGAAAAGTTAATCGTGTACAAAATTACAAATACAAACTCTTTATTTTAGATTTAGCTTGTATCTGGTAAGTACTAGTAGCTATTGAAGGATATATTTAAACAATTAAGAACCTTTGTAGATTTTTCCGTATTATCCGCCAAATTGAGAAAATTGATGCGAGACGTTCAGGTTATGCGGATAATTCGGAAAACAATATGTAATTAAACAATCGCAAAAGCCTTCAAATTCATATTTAAGGGCCATTTTCTAATAATGTTTATGAATATTTCACGTTTTTGAGTTATATTTTAACATAGAATCATCAATATGGAGAACCGTGAAAGCAATGAAGACATCCTCAATAAAATTGCCAATGGTGCCTACAAAATTTCTCAGAAACGAAAGGGAAGACAGTGTATGGTGAAATTGAGAAAGATGATGGAACACTTTTAGAAAATGTTGTTTATTGTCGTACCTGTAATCATCTACTTAAATTCAATGGAAAGCCGACATCAAATTTAGTTCGTCATAAGTGTTATATTCAAAATGGTAACGATGCACCTTTTAGAAAATTAAACCAAGAAGGAAAAACAAATGTGTTAGATGTGTGTTCGCAATGGATGATAGAGGACTGCAGACCATTTGCTTCACTTGATGGAAATGGATTTCGAAAGATGATCCAAACATTTATAAAAATTGTAGCTAAATATGGTGATTGTTTGGATATTGATGATTTACTTCCTCATCCGTCAACTGTGTCTCGCCGGGTGAGTATAATGGCACAAGACAAGAGAAATGAACTGAAACCGGAAATTAGAAAGATTGTTAAAGAAGGAAGAACCTCTATAGCTGCAGACCTATGGTCAGATAATTTCGTAAAACGAAACTTTTTGTGCGCCACTTTTGACTACCTAAAAAAATGGAATGTTCAATGAAATGGTTTTCGGTGTAAAAAATCTATGGATTTTACTAAATCTACCGGCGAAAACTTACACAATAACTAGATAACATAACCTTCGTTACAGATAGAGGATCAAACATTATAAGTGCCTTAAAAGAGCATAAAAGAATTAACTGTTCAAACCACTTATTTGCAAATGTGTCGGAATCTGCATTTGACAGCACTACAGAGCTCAAGCCAAGTGTCGAAGCTTGCAAAAAGCTTATAACATCTGATGCCGATTTCATTAAAAAACCATTGTACAACTCGTTTGAATTCCCACTTAAATATGTTTCAGTCAAATTTGAAAAACTGGATAAGAATTCATGACATTTTAGCTGAGCGAAATGAGATCCATCGATTATCGGATATTAACCTTGCTCTTTAAATATGTTGGTAGAACTCTGTGAAAATTTTGAAATAATTTCTAAGAAATTACAAGGTACAAGTTATATTTCGATCATCTATGAGTATCCATCTATTAATCGCCTCCGGAAAATTTGTGAAATAACGGCAGAAGATGCTTCAAGAATATCAAATTGTAAATCCAATATTTTACAACAATTAGACGCAAAATGGATTCCTAACCTAAACATTTACCATAAAGTAGCTTCATATTTATACCCGCTGACCAACTCAAATATGGATGAAAATACGATTTCTGAGATCAAAACTTTTGTGTCAATGAGATCTTTAAAAATGAAATTCTACAGGTGTCAGATTCAAATAATTCTGCATCCATTCAATCATCACGAATTGAACAAATGCCATCATGTTCAAATTCAACATTTTCTCCCCCGATTTAAGCAGATCTATTTGAACTGGAACTTTCGTCTCCTTCTCATTCTAGAGAAATTCAATTCTTCTTTCCTGAGTTACCAAAAGACAGGTAAAATTCTACCATATCAGAATGTGCCATGGAGGACCTTGACAGATATTCTAGGGTGAGAGATAAAATAGACGAACAATTTAACGGTAATCAGTGGTGGGAGAACCACAAGGCGGAATATCCAACACTCTCGGAACTAGCTACAAAAATATTATCTATTCCCGCGAGTAGTGCTGCATCTGAACGAGCATTGTCTTTAGATGGATATATTATTAAATTGCTTGGTTCCTAGAACCATAGATAGTTTGTTATTTTTAAACTCTATTTTAAAGCAACAAATGTAAAGCACACAGAACTAAGTCAAATTTAAATTATTTTTTATGTAATCTGTCCTTTTTATTTTTATGATAAAAATATTTCTAACGATAAATAAAATCAGAGTTAAACAAATGTATTGTACTTTATTAATTTAAAACATTTCTTAATCGCAAATGTTATTCACATTAGAAAATCTACCAACTTTATGCTCGTCGTATGCATGCAATTTGAAATACTTGAATCGATTCACAGGCTCATATATTTCAATGCAAATTCTGAATATTTCGAGTAATTGACTCCCATGATTGCGAGCTTTAAAAAATTCTGATACATGAGCCACGAGCTTAGAAAAACTCATTGCTCGTGAATTCGAGTATTTTACAGCTCGGCGTCGGCATGAACACATTTCACACTTGCGTATTGCTATGAACACAAATGCCCGCTTGAGGATAATTTTTTAACAATGAATGCAGATCTCTGTTGTGTAACCTCATACGAACCCATCCAAACTGGGGAGAGTTCGTATTTTTTGTTCGGATTTCAGAGCAGGACTTTATCACCTATATGAAACTTTTATTGGGTTTGTATTACGTTCATAATATTCCATGAATATTTGTTTACTTCGTTTAAGGTTCTCACGAGAAATTTTATGGGTTGCCGTGGCTTATATCTTATATATATTTACAATAATCGTCGAAATTGTACACTGGGCCCGGTTCCTTTTTTAGGGTTGTGGGGAGATCGTTACAAAATCCATAGAGCGCATCCGTAGGGGTCGTGTTATTTCCCATGTGGATTGTATGATTGTGTACTTAGGCTGCCTCTGCTAGCCATCAGTCCCACGTGGACGGATGATCGTCCACAACACTCCTAAGCTAAGCAATTAGGTGTCCATGTGATCTTTCTAAAGCTCCATTCGACTGAGGATGATAAGCGGTAGTAATTTGCAAGCGTTCTTGAACAGTTCGTTCATGAAGTTAGATCCTTGATCGTAATGGCCTTTTTCGGTATTTGGTACCTTAAGATTATATTTTTATAAAAACAGGCAGCTGCCATGCTTGCTTCCATATCAGCGATAATGAAACAATCAAATCAACGGGTAAGATAATCCATAAATGCCATAATGTATTTTTGCCACTTTCCGTTACAGGTAAGCGACCAACAATATCTAGAAAGACCTTTTCAAAGGGTGTCTGAGCTGCACCTCCTTTATTCATCTGACACTTTACATATTTTTTAATATATTGGGCTATATCTCGCAGCATACCTTTCCACTTACATTGGCGACTTATCTTTGTCAGTCTTGTAAGCGTCCGTGTGGCCTCCGAGGGGTGAATCGTGAAAATCTTTTAGTACCATCGTGATCTGTACAGGCTTGGTTAGGAACTGAGGCTTTTTGGTGGATGTATAGTAGTTTATGGGGTCTATAGTTCTCTTAGACTCCAATTCTTTAGTTTTTTTTTTATATCAATTTTCATCGGGGATTTTTCTTCAGAGTCCACTCGTGTACTTTCTTTGTCATCTAATAAATTGCTTGTGACCTTATTATAGCTTAGCAGGACTTGAAATCTTTGTTCCCTATACGAGGGTTTAGATTGTAGTGAATCTGAGCTTGTGTAGTTACCAGTGTCGCTTTCCTGTCCTCATCTGACTCGCTGTCTGATTTTTGTGAAATTCGGCTAAGATAATCAGCATTTGTTTTGTACTTACCCGGCTTGTACAAGATGGAATGCTGGTATTCCTACAACTTATAGTGAAACCGAGTTAAACGTGTTGTTGGATCTTTTACATTAAAGATTTCTATCACTGGTATGTCAGAATACAGGGTAAAATGCATGTCGTAAGGGCAATAACGGAAAGTTTTAGTGTTCCACACTATAACCAGCAGCTCTTTCTCGATTGTCGAATATTTTCTCTTTCCTTGATTCAGAGATCAGCTATTTTAGAAAACTGTGGTATAAACTTTCGATAAAAATTAGCTAACCCCAAAAAGGATTGCAAATGACATACCTTTCCAGGTATTGGAAAATTGTGGACACATTTAAATTTTGATGGATTGGGAAATACGCCGTTCTTTGTACAGATGTGTACCAGACATATCTGGGCACAGATTTACGAAATTGCATAAATTTCTTTCTTTACAAACTGACATTTGTCAGGCTGTAATTTTAAGTTATTATCACGGAATCTCTGAAAAACTTCTCCCAGCTTCAGATGATGATCTTCCAAGGACTTTACATAGATCACAATGTCATCTATGTGCTTAATCAAGCGCTGGAAGGTAGCCGCGGTATCTGTGCGACCAAGAGGTATTCGTTTAATTTCAATCGTTATATTATTTAACTTCAGAAAGTGTACCAACAGGAGCCAGCGCGATTCACCTTGAGGCCCCTCTTTTTTTTTGGTACAACCAGCAACAGTGACTTCCACAGGCTTTTGCCTTTCCGGGAGTCTGTACTTCTTTTGATTTATAAGGGAGTGATAAATTTTAATGGGGACTATATTTTTAATTGCGCTATTGTGTGCTAGTTTATCGCCAAGTAAGTAGAACACAGCGTTGTATTTAGAGCACAGATTTACGAGCGAAATTTTTTCTTCAGTATTTAAACTGTCGTGTACTAAGTTCTTCCTTCATCCTTTGTGAATGATAACTCTCCATTGTATCTACATGCAATATATTTGGGTTTTTCTTTTCTTTAATTCTTGTAACTTCTTGATCTGTTATTATCTTGGATTCTATCCAATTCCATCATATCAAAGGCATTTAAAGACACTAATTCTACATGATTTATCACACATTTTTGTTCGTAGTTATTTATGTTAAGTACAGGAATGGTTATCTCTTCACTTACTGAATTTACAAGACAATTACCTGTACATACGCCGTACTTTATTTCTTTTGCAAAACATATACAATCGCCTTTCTTTTTTGTTTTTAAGTGAAGACAATCTGGTTTTCTAAAGAGTTTGTATCTTTAGTACAGTTACTTATTAAGCGACTCATCAACTCAGTCTTACGTTAAACTGCACCGGTTCCCCGACCTTTGTTAGCAAAATATAGACTATAAGATTCACTCCGTCAGCTATCAGATGCAATACATTGATCATCGGAAATCTGGCATACGTTATCGTTATTATATTCTCTGTACTCTTTTAACGATTGAAAAGACCTTTTCATTTAAATTGCATGGCACGAAATTTAAAATTCGTTTTGGGCAATCTATACGACAATTCTTTGCCAAGAAATCATTCCCTATTATTTTCTTTTGAAGTTCTCACGAACGCATCTCTCTTTAGCTATCTGACTGGACGGAGTCATGAGTATGATGACATTTTGGCTTTTAGCTAACTAGTTGACCAGATTAATGATTTTCCCGAAATGGAAGGTTAGTTAGATATCGTGATCGACTGATGAGAAACGAAATATTTGTTAGAGGATGGAAGTGATGCTGGAGACCTTCAGTAATCAGGATCTGGCATACTGCGAACTGCCTGGCTGAAGTATTTCTGGTAACATTTTCAGTCTTTGACATTTCCAACCCCACTTTTCTGAGATTTCCCTGAGAAGTTCAAACCCCTTTTTTTCATGCACACATCCACACCACTTACCTCTCACTCTTATGACTTGATTGAGAGAGTGGACCTAGAATACCTCTGTTTTTAGAAATGGCTGGAGAGAGTGGGAAAAAATTATCATGAAGTTTTTTTGATTTTGTCTTTTGAATTTTGAATTTTTGATATTGTCGGTTACAGCCTATTTTTGTCTCCGAATTTTTTTGTTGATGCATATTGCGCTGTCGATTTTGATCTTAAGCCTCGTGCTTCATTACGGCTTCGAGGATTTTTCACTCAGCTTCTGGAATTCAAATATATTTTTTAAACTAGTCTTAGAGACTCTTATTTGTCGCTAGATCGGTCCCCTGAATTTTTGATTTCTTGTTAAAAACTTATTGTTAGGCGTATGGTATGAATTTAAAATTTATATTTCCTAATACATTTAAGAAGAAAAATAATAGTTTGTCTTGTGTCTAGGCGATGAGTCTTTGAATTTTTGTTAGAACTACTATTGATTTTCTTCCACCTAATAACGCTCCACGGCCTTCTGATTTTGATTTTTCAAACCAAAATGAACCACGTGATAGATCTAGTTTTAATCGAGCCCAGCCCAGTTCACGGTACAGGCACACAGGTAGTCCCATCAGCCAATGGATTTATCATATAGTGGACACAACTCAAAGCTCTTAGTAGATTAGTTTGTTTTTCGAGTGGAAGCACTCACTTACCTCGCTTTAGAAGAGAGAGATTTTGATCTGTTAGTCAAGAACATACCAGGACCAGCTATGAACTGGTATTGGTCTATATTATGGCAAAACTCCAGGCCTACGTGGGAGTATGTTAAGACCAGATTGATAGTCGAATGGGGAGTCCCAAGAGGTGATCTTAAGGTTAGAATCCAGCTGATGTCACGAAAGCAAAAGCATACTGAATTATTTTGTACATATAACCAGATATTGGTACAGCTACGTGACCAATTACAAAACCCTTTGCTGGACTGTGAATTCCTTGATATCGTGAAATCTAACTTATTGCCACAGATTAAAAATCAAATCTGCTTGGTCGCGTCTAATACTATAATAATAATTTTTTTTATGTAGATAATGACTCCTTTATTGTTGGCTCTTTCGGTCTTTTCAAAATTCCTTAAAAATAGGTGGCAAAAGGCTCTACAAAGTGTAGAAAAAAGGCGCTAGCTAAACTAAATATTATAAAAAGTCAATAGCCACAAATAAGAACATTTAAAACAATTGAAAGAAAAACCAATACACAAAAATGACACAAACATGTAAAAACAATCGACACAAAATTCTCGAAAGAGACGAAAAACCGACACAAGAATTTGGAAAATGATCTAAAGGATAGACAAAAATTTAAAACCAGTCCCAATTTTGATAATTAGGTAAGTGGCAGTTCCGAGAAGTTTCAAATTTCCAAAATAATCTCATAAAAATGTAATTTTATAATTTTCAACAAAAAATTTTGCAATTCAGAACCGAGACCGAAACCGAATTACATATGAGAATTCGAATGAACGAAAAACTTAACCGATACCGTTATAGAGCCCCGCGAAGGCAGCCTGCAGTATCATAGACATCTACAAACTGCCCTTATCATCCCTCCGGCTAAGCATCTCTAACGGCGCGCTTGTCCTTCCCACAGCACTTGCAACGGTTCCAACGCGAGGAGAAGCCTCGTGGACACAGTGTTGTAAATGCTGTGGCTTGCTATCACCAGGGAAAGACAAGAGCACCGTCCTGAACCGACGATAATGGCTGCCATATGCAGTTGAACGTGTCTGCGGTAGTTGTCAAATATTTAAGACGTTAACGTCTCTTTAATCTTTCAATGCAGTGGCGCTTAAGTGCTTGTGCGTGGTATTGTGGGTCAGTCGACTCTCATGCACTACAAGTGAATTGTACATTTGGCCAGTGTTAGCACAAAGCTAATCAAACAATTCACCCGACTACAAACCTTTGGTCCCAAAGAAACGATGTCCTAGTAATGCCGAAATTCGGGTGGATCAACTCGCACATACCGCTCACTAGTTCCATTAGATTTTGCAAAGCCGGCCAAGTGAAGCACATGTGAAAAAAGGTGCCTTCACCAGTGCAAATCCTCTGAACTCGCCGGTCAATATGTGACATTTTATTGGGATGCAAAAGATTGTGATGCAGCAATTTCAATGCTACATCAGCATCTTTGAAATTAGAAGGATAACTGTAGACTACTACACGAGCGCGATGTCTATATCGAACAGTTTGAAATGTTTGTTAGTGCTGTGTAATCTTGTATGAGCACTTAAACCCCCGGTGTTGATAGAAGCTATCTTGCACATTTAATGAGTTGAAAAGCTCAAACGATGAGTGTTCGACGTCTACTGAAGAGGATAATCGGCCAAGGTATGCTCCTGTATCAACTCTTCCACAACAACTGTTATACTTTGTACTTAGATAAAAAACCCTTTTGTATATAAGGTTATTTGTTGAGGTCTGTATGGTTACAAGTTTCGAGTGGAACTACTCTTTTCTATGCCTCAGCGTATGATCACTGTTTCGTTTGATTGTCTTATACTAATACAAATAAGTGATGCTAAACATTAACGTCTAATTAGTTACTAACTGATACCAATTAGTATTAATGTGATGTTAAATTCTAGTTCTTTTTACAACATCTCCCTTCTACAAATGCGATTTAGTTCAGCCTTAAATTCAGTTCCCCTAATTACATAGTTGAATTCACGTTTTTTTTTTTTTTTAACATGAGCTTTAAATACTAACATCTTAATATTGAGGGTTTGTGCTCAGTAATTACTATTCTATTTTATATCAAAGCATAATTATAGATTGAGTATAAGTTCAAGGTTATTTCAACTGAGTACTAAAAATATAAAATACAAAACGCTAGCCTATAATGTAGCCTGATACCATACTGGCGGTTTACTTATTCGCCCATATCTATTTACATAGCACGGTGAACTATTTGAGATTGAGGGTTAGTACTTGTAGCTGGTTCAGAGGTAGTGTTCATTAATCCATTTTCATTCACCTCATCATCCCCCTCTATTCTAAATATAGGTTCATGTGGAGATGGCCGTAAGTGCATCGAATTTCTACGAATTTCCCTATTGTTTTCAGTGCGAACAATAAAAGAGCGCGGTGTGTGATAACGATCCTAGCAGGCTCCCATATTTTTCCTTTCTGAACCACCACATTATCACCCTTCGAAAATACATTTTCGTTTTGTTTTCGGATATGTCTATCATGATAGGATTTAGTTGCTTCCTGTTTAATTTTAGTGTTAGCAAAAATATTCTCACATAACTCAGGTTTCAATGATTTGTTACTAGCTGGAAGTTTTGATCTTAACATACGACTCATAAGAATTTGACTAGGAGTGAATTTAAGACCTGTTATTGGGGTGTTCCTGTATGCCAATAATGCACTTTCAAAGTCCTTATTGGTTTCTTCACTTTTTCGTAGTAAGGTTTTAGCTATGTGGACACCTTTCTCAGGCAAGCCGTTGCTTCTAGGATATTCTGGGCTCGAAGTAATGATATGAAAATTCCATTCTTTCGAGAATTGCCTTAGTTCAAATGAGTTAAAGGGCATGTTGTCTGCTATTAAAATTTCAGGAAAATTTTCTTTAGGTATCTTTTAATTTTACCTGAAGTTTTATCTTGTAATTCACAAACTTCTAGCTACTTAGATAGGTAGTCGATTAGGACTAGGTCATTTTTCGCTTTATATTGAAATATATCGCAACCCACTTTATTGAAAGGAATATTTGGTATGGTGTGAGATATAAGCAAATGCTTCGAATTAGACGACCTATATTTTTCACAGGTTTGACAAGTTCGTATAATCTCCTCTATGTCATTGTAAATTCCCGGCCAGTAAAGGGTTAACTTTGCCAGGCCTTTGGTTTTAGAGGAACCCATATGCGATTCGTGTAAGATTTTTAATATTTCAATCCGCATTGACGTGGGAATTATCAATCGGTCTTTAAAGAAGAGGAGATTGTTTTCGACATGTATATCATGTTTTATTGGCCAGTACTTTTTCACTAAGCCATGAACTTTAATTTTACCTCCTTCCAGGCAGTATTTAAATTGGATTAGCATTCCTTCATCATTTTGTATCTCTTTTCTAATCTTTTCAATTCTATTATGCGAAAAGTTAATGGAATGAACTATTTCAGTCAATGAGCTATCCACATCGCTTTGGTCGTTTATATCATACGCGCGCGATAGCATATCCGCAATTCACATATTTTTTCCCGGTATAAAAATTATGTACATTCAAATCATATGGGAGTAATTTGAGCCGCATCCCTTGAATACGTGATGAATTAATTTGAGAAATATCTTTCTTAAAGATGGATACTAGAGGCTTATGGTTTGTTTGTGCCATAATTTTCCGACCATATATGTAAGGATGGTACCGTTTGCACGCAAACACAATTGCTAAAAGTTCCTTCTCTATCTGTGCGTAGGCTTTTTCTGTTTGTGACATGCTTTTGGATGCATAAGATATCGGTCTATTATTTTGTAGTAAACAACTACCTAATCCATCTTTAGATCCATCCGTCTGAATTACAGATGGGATATTTTCGCAAAAGGTTTGTAGAATAGGAGTCTGACTCAGATCTTGTTTTAGTTTTTCTATGGTTTTAGAATGAGTTGGTAACCAAGAAAATTGGACATTGTTTTTAAGCAACCCTCTAAGAGAAGCTGTACTTTCAGACATAATTAACCATTCCTAAGAACCTCTGGAGGTCCTTCTTGTCCTTAGGATCTGGCATGGAATAAATTGCCTTAATTCTCTCAGGATCTATTTGAATACCCTCCTTCGAGGAAATATGGCCGAAGTACTTTACCTTTTTGACACAATATTACAGTTTTTTAGGATTAAATCTAACTTTAATTTTCTTTGCAGTGTCTAGAACTCGTTTTAGGTTTTCATCATGCTCTATTTCGTTTTTCCCGCAAACTAAAATATCGTCTATATAGACAAATGTCACGGAAAGAAAATTTTTCTAAAAATCCAGTGAATGGAACATTATATTAAGTGAATAAGGAACGATTCTCGTCCACGTGAATTTGGGATCGATTCAATCCAATACGGCATAATTTTAAGAAAATACAATTCACGATTTGTTTTCTCAAATCAAACCCGACTTTCCTGGTTTTGAGAAATTTGGGAATAAATTAAGAAATACTTTCTAGGCGAAAAGAAAATATTTTCTCATTTCAAGAAGAGTCTACTTGTTTTTTCAAGAAAAAAGTGTTTGTATTAAGAATGAATTTCTCATTTTTTTCTTGCTATTGGAAAATATTTTCTCATTTCAAGAACAGTCTATTTGTTTTTTCAAGAAAAAAGAGTTTGTATTAAGAATGAATATCTCATTTTTTTCTTGCTATTAGAAAATATTTTCTCATTTCAAGAACAGTCTACTTGTTTTTTCAAGAAAAAAGAGTTTGTATTAAGAATGAATTTCTCATTTTTTTCTTGCTATTAGAAAATATTTTCTCATTTCAAGAACAGTCTACTTGTTTTTTCAAGAAAAAAGAGTTTGTATTAAGAATGAATTTCTCATTTTTTTCTTGCTATTAGAAAATATTTCTAATATTAAGTTGAGCTCACTCGAGTGACGTTGCGGAAATATTTGACGGTATTCTAACTTTTTTAAAACCAGTATGATCTTCATGTCTGCTTCAGTCCAAAAGAAAATTGTTTAGCCCTAAGAAAAGCTGTTTACATTCAATGATGGAATAAATAAGTAAGCACTCGTAAATGTCTTGTTTAATTTTTTTTAATAATCCCAAATATTTATATTTTGTACATGAACATATTGTATTTGTATATTTACAGTTTTTTTTTTATATCATAGATAGAACAAGTTAATATTTTATGTATGTATATACTTATATGTATAAAATATATGTAATTTAAAATTAAATATTTATTCTCATACTAATTCTTATTTTGATATACAGATATACAATATCCTTAAAAAAAAGTGCTATATAATATTGTTACGAGCGAGGTCTTAATTCGTTATTTAAAGCACAATATTTCAGATATAATTCAAAAGTTCTTTCTTTAATTAACTTTACTGTTTACTCTCACAAATTCACAAATAATTATCAAATCAACTCTTTTTAATCGCTAGTACTGTACTGCTAATTATCGCAATCCAAATAGTTTACTTCGTTCACTTCGCTGTCTGAAATAATACTCGCCTTCTGGATGTGAGCAGCTCCGTATTTATAATCTACGAATTATCCTAGAACCTTCTTGAATATTCCATTCTCCAAACCCAGTTTACTAGGATGTCACTAACCTAAAGTTGTTTCCATTTCCAATAGATGTCGCTTCTATCACTTTGTGGCGCGTAACACTGCCCCCTTCTTAAAATTGTTCGTCCCGAACAACAGGTGATCCACGGTTTTGATGTCGCAGTATTGACATAAACGATCTAGATGAACGATTTTCCGTTTGCCTCTTGTAGCCCGCTGAATGCTATATACTACGTCATTTATTCTAGTAACTACTGAATACGGTCCTTCCCAGTGTTGTTGTAATTTGGGAGAACGTCCCTTACGTCGTTTCGGGTTGTACAGACAAACAAGGTCACCTTCATTAAATCCTGCTGAGTTAGCACGTAAGTCATAGCGGGTCTTCATCCGATCGGTATTTATTGCTAATTTTGCTCTCGTGACTTCGAGTACATCAGCTAATCGTTGTCTAAGTTCCGATACATAATCGTCTGGTAACTTTTGTTCACCTCTGGGTGTACCAAACTTGAGATCGCTAGGTAAACGCATCTCCTTTCCGAATATCACTTTTGCTGGAGTTTGTCCGGTCGTGTTGTGTACAGCTGATCGATATGCCATTAAGAACATGGCAATATATCGATCCCAATCGCGTTGGTGATAGTCGACTACTTTCTTTAGATGCTCGACCAATGTTCTGTTGAAGCGCTCTACCATGCCATCAGATTGTGGATGCAGAAGAGTTGTTCTGGTTTTTCTTATTCCCAGAATTCTACACATCTCTTGGAAAGTCCGTGATTCGAAGTTCCGTCCTTGGTCCGAATGAAGTTCATGAGGAACACCAAATCTACTGACCCAATTCATTACTACTTGATCCGCTACTGTGGTAGACTCTTGATTAGGGATTGCATAAGCTTCAGGCCATTTACTGAAATAGTCAATAGCAACTAATATATAACGGTTACCGTTATCTGTTTCTGGAAAAGGTCCAGCGATGTCTACGGCTATCCTTTCAAATGGGGCTCCTACATTATACTTACGCATTTCTCCTCTGCTTCTGTGTGGTGGTCCTTTGCAAGAAGCACAGATAGTGCATCTGCGGCACCATTCCTCAACATCCTCTCGCATATGTAACCAATAAAACCTTTCACGTATTTTGGAAATTGTTTTATTCACCCCTAAGTGTCCTCCAGATGATCCACTGTGCATTTCTTCTAGAACATCTTTGACCTGGGATGCTGGCACGACTATCTGCATTCGGAATGACTCGCCGTTAGTTGATTCCCACTTGCGCTTTAATATACCACATTCAACGTGAAGAGAGTTCCATTGAGCTCAGTAGCTCTTCAGTTTCTCACTCCTCTCCGAGATATCTTGCCATTGTGGCCTTTCCATGTCTTCTTTCCAAGCAAGAATGGGTGATATGTCTGGGTCTTCCGTTGTGCTGTTCGCAAGCTCTTGTTGTTCTAACCTATCGATGGTTCCACTGTCATCAGCTGTATAGTTGCCTCCGTTTCTTTTTCTTCCAGCCGAACGCAATGTTTGCATTCAACTTTGCATGGACGTCGTGAAAGGGCGTCTGCATTTCCATGGATACGTCCTCTTCGGTGTTGGATTTCAAAGTCATAAGCTTGGAGTCGCTCTATCCATCTCGCCACTTGCCCCTCAGGGTTCTTAAACTGCAAAAGCCATTTAAGCGCTGCATGGTCAGTGATATTTATGGAAATGCTTGGTTGAGTTTACAATAGCATGTAGCTCTTTCCTTGTAGCACAATAATTTCTCTCTGATGTTGAGAGTGCTTTGCTAAAATAAGCTACTGGCACCTCTTGACCATCCTCTTCCTGTGAAAGCACTGCACCAGTACCTACATTGCTGGCATCCGTGTCCAATATAAAAGTTTTTCCCAGCTTTGGATAGTGAAGCACTGGAGTTCCACAGAGCTGTTGCTTCAAATTTGCAAAACTTTCGTTACATTTATCTGACCATATGAACGGCTTTCCTTTTTGTGTAAGTTGATGTAGGCTCCTTGCTATATCTGCAAAAACTTTTACGAATCGCCTGTAGTAGGTAGCTAATCCAAGAAAACTCCTTAATTGATGTTTGTCCTTTGGAACAGGCCAATTTTTCACAGCTCTTATCTTCTCTGGATCAGTTCTTACTCCTTGTGATGAAACTATATGCCCCAAATATTTTACTTCATTCTTGAATAGAGCACATTTATTCGTACTGAGCTTCAGTTTCGCATCTCTCAGTCTTTGAAGTACCTCCTATAAGTAGTTTTTATGTTCCTCGAATGTCCATCCGATCACAATTATGTCATCTAAGTAGACAAGACATGTTTTTCTGGTTAATCCTCGTAAAAAACAGTCCATGAGTCGTTCGAATGTGGCTGGAGCATTACATAATCCAAATGGCATAACTTTGTAAGTAGTTTTGTCTCGGCCCTCGGGGTGTATTTGAAGTTGCCAGTAACCGCTCTTAAAATCCAATGTGGAAAACCATTACGCTCCGGAAAGGGTGTCCAATGTCATCAATCCTTAGTAACGGATAGCTATCCTTTCTTGTTACATTGTTTAGTTGGCGGTAGTCCACACAGAATCGGGTGCTGCCATACTTTTTACTGACCAAAACAACTGGCGATGTCCAAGGGCTGTTAGATTCCTCAATTATGCCTTGTTCTTTCATGGAATTTATCATATCTGCAACTTCTGGTTGTTTGGCTAATGGTAGTCTTCGTGGTGGTTGCCGAATGGGCCTAGAATCTCCTGTATTGATCCGATGCTGGACAAGATTTGTTTTGCCGAAATCATCATCATTCATTGCAAATAATTCCGAAAATTCATCGATCATCTCTTTGGCATCGTTGTATTGCTGTTCACTTAAAGCACTAGATGAAAGAAGTTTCTGAACCTGTTGAGTAGTAGCTGGTATACGTATTGCCTCCTTAATATTACTACCATTTTCCAAATTAACAATCTGATAAACAGGCTCACAATTTCCAATTATAGCACCTTCTTTTAGTTGTACCTCATTTTCGGATGTGTTGAACACTCTGACTGGAATTAATGTTGAGCCTTCTGCCTTCACTAAAGTCTTACCAACGATGATGTTTCATGTTACTTTTGTAGGGTTAGGCTCCACCAGATAGAATCGGCAGGTCCCGATGTCATCAGTAAGCTTTGTCCATACTAGCGTCTCCGAGAATGCAGAGAGAGTCATATTCTCACAGACCATCGTCCTTATTTTTGCAGGATAATCTGTTCCTCCTCCTAGTCTCATAGGAATTTCTATGTTGCCATATTTGAGTATTCGTTCTCCGACATCTAAATTTATTTTATATGTGGTCTTAAAGTCTACTCTAAGGATGCATTCATCCATTATGTCTGAAACTAGGAAATTGTGAGGAAATAGTAGTTCACCTAGTTGAATATCCAAAGTTATTTCTCCAAAAACTTGTGCTGTAGCACCAGTTGCTGTTCTTAGTAAATATTTGGTGGTATTGTGAAGCCATTTGTTCTTGACAAGATCCGCTCTAATAATTGATGTTGAAGCTCCAGTGTCGATAGTGACAACGCAGTCATTTTTTCCTACACTTCCATATATAACAAGACTGCTATTATTTCCCTGCAACTGGGCTATCTGAATGATGACTTCGGGGCTGTCGACTCTACCAACCAACTTCTGCCCCCCGAAGTTGGTTTTTACATGTTTTCCGATTGCTGAACAGGGGAGCTGATGCGACTAGTCGCTGTTTGATTTATAGGCTCTCCCCGAATAGCTTGCTCCCTGGCTCGACATCTTTGGCATTCTGTTCTGTCCTCCTCTTCTGGTGATTCTGTTCGACGGCGTTTTCTGCAGTCCCTTTGGAGTTGTCCTGGTCTATTACAATTCCAGCATCGCAGAATACCATGTGAAAAATTGCTCTATGATGGCTGCATTCTATTACAAGTACATTCCTCCACCGAAATTTCTCTAACTCGTATTGCACTTCGAGAAGCTTGCCTGGCAGATTCATACGCTAGTGCATAGGCTAGTGCTTCTGCTGTTGACTTCGTTCCTGCTAGCCTCAACCCTTGTTGTAAATTTTGATCTGCAATAGCGTTCACAAATGCTTCTGTTGCCACTTCATTAAGGAAATCTGCATTTACGCTAGAGTATGAGAGATAAGCTAATCTTTCCACATCAGCCTGCAGTTGTTGTAGTGATTCGCCATGCTTTTGAATACTGTTGCGTAGCTGTAGGCGATATACTTGCTGCATGTCTTCATCTCCATAACGTAACTCTATCGCCTGTACTAATGAAGTATAATCACGTTGCCTTTCTATCGGTATAGTTTGTAAAAGCTCTGATGCAGAACCTCGAAGTGCTAATACCAGAGCTGTAGCTTTGTCTGCATCATTCCATCCGTTTACTTCGGAAGCAGCCTCGAATTGTCTCTTGAAAATATGCCACGAATTTTGTCCATCAAATACTGGAGGTTTCATTCTGCCTGCATTGGATATTTCAATTCCTTCGTGCCGTGGTTGTCGATGCTTCATCTTCTCCAAATCTGATTTTAAGTTGTCAAGCTGTTCGGCGACTTTTTGTTGAACTTCCGCCAGTTCTTGCTCGATTCCTTCAATATTTAAATTTCCAGAGAACTCCTTTGTTCATCCAAACGCGTTTCCAGTGATTTCTTCTGTTCATCTTAACGGGACGCCATGGAATTCTTTTGTTCATCCAAAGCATTCTTCTGCTCATCTAAACGGGATTCCATAGAATTCTTTTGTTCATCCAAAGTATTCTTCTGCTCATCTAAACGGGATTCCATAGAATTCTTTGTTCGTCCAAACGGGTTTCTATAGATTTCTTGTGTTCCTGGAGAGAATTCTTTTGTTCGCCAAAACGGGTTTCTATAGATTTCTTGTGGTCCTCGAGAGAATTCTTTTGTTCCTGGAGAGAATTCTTTTGTTCCTGGAGAGAATTCTTTTGTTCATCAAAACGGGCTTCGATTTTGCTCATTAAAGTACTTAAAAGCTGCTCTATGTTCATTGCAGGCTCTTCCTCAATTTCTGGTTCTTCTTCGAAAACGAATCTCTCAGGATTCTTTTCTTCCTCTATCAAAACTTGTCTAAGTCGCTCGACTAGAACATTCTTTAGGGCAGTCGTTTGTAATGACCGCTTACCCTACTCCACTTTCAATTCCTGTATGCGAAGCTCCTCTAGCCTGCGTCCCATTCTTGCGTCTTTTGTAATTCACTCAGAGTTTAATACAAAATTATCTTTCGGAACTTTTACACACGATTTCACAAAATTAAACACTCTTTGAATTTCAAAGTCAAATGCCACCACTTTATTTCACGATTTTATTTTACTTCTGACACCAGCTGTTACGAGCGTGGCCTTAATTCGTTATTTAAAACACAATATTTCAAATATAATTCAAAAGTTCTTTCTTTATTTAACTTTACTGTTTACTCTTACAAATTCACAAATAGTTATCAAATCAACTCTTTATTTATCGCTAGTACTGTACTTCTAATTATCGCAATCCAAATAGTTTACTTCGTTCACTTCGCTGTCTGAAATAATACTCGCCTCCTGGATGTGAGCAGCGCCGTATTTACACTCTACGAATTATCCTAGAACCTTCCTGAATATTCCATTCTCCAAACCCAGTTTACTAAGATGTCACTAACCTAAAGTTGTTTCCATATCCAATGTCGCTTGTATCACTTTGTGGCGCGTAACAATATACAGGGTGTCCCGCAACTGATGTTATACCGGATAACCAGAAAGAGGTCATGTCGATAGACACAAAAAATTGTATGAGAGACAAATAGCCAAATACGATTTCTTATACCTCTCGTAACTGACTATCTATGATCATCCGGTATAACACCACTCGCCGGACACCCTCTATATTACGATAATTAGCATATTTTATAAGGCTTACTATCTATGACAATATGAATTCATATTATTTTTTAAAACACTTTCTCCCATCTGGTAAGGTGTGCAAATTAAATTGCTTGGACAGTAATGGGTTTTGCGTGTTGAAAATTTTATAAATATTTTCCTCCGGCCCAGCTATAAAACAATTAAAATGTTTATCAAATGTAACGTCTGTATTTTACGCAACAACAAAAATGTTCTTTTATCCTCCCCTTAGGAAATAATTGAAATAATGTCCACTATTTTATAAAGCTCTTCGGAAATCAATAAATAGAAATTTATTTTATAATCAATACCCCTGAGACACTGGTATATTAATTTATTTAATATTTCAGGAGGAAGGATAGTTGCACCATAATATTCCTTCCTTGCAATATCGAGGCTTTCAGTCTCATTATAAAATATAATATCCCTCAAAGGTTGCTTCGATTTTAATAGAAAATAACTGTACTTTACTGCACACTTCTTTGCAAGTGAAAATGAAACATTTCGGCGGGAAGAACAGACGTGTGTATAATTTTTCATTTCCTTATGTTTCGATTCGAAACGCATACCTACTCCAAAAAGATCTAGGAGGTCCTGACTGCAAAATTACTGTACAGTAATGGGTAAGTATATGATGTTTTGGCTTCAAATCCTGTCCAAATAGGCAAATAAATAGAGAATGGTGTTCTGATATCATTTTTCCTAAAGTCTCAATGTCCTCAAGACAAAATGAATGCGATAACAACAGCAGGTGAACGTAATGAAAGACTTTATCTTCTTTTCGAATGTGGTCCCCAACAAACAAGGAAAAATAATTTAAGAATATTAATGCCTCATATGCAGAAAAGTGAAATTTTTTCATTTTTATGTGCTGTTTTTTGATGGGTTCACATTTGTTGCGAATATCTACCTCACCATATTCGAAATTTGTTATTCGATAATTTAAATCACTAAGATCGAAATAGTGCTGCTCTAGAAAGTATAAAACAGAATTAACCATCCCATATGTAATAACTCCCTCCAACACGTCATGAATTAAATCTACGGAATAGTTTTCCGTTACATGGAATGAAGTAATTGAATTAAAAATTCAGTTTTCGAAGACACCAGTTGATAGGTAGTCATTTAAAGTAATATGCTCATTGTAGTTGAAAGTGTTTCGCAATGTACCAGGACATTCAGTTGTCGTGAATTTCGTCTCTTGTTTAGCTAACAAACAAAACCTACAAAAATGTTTGTGGGAAAAGCTTCTTGAAAAACCTTGCACGCTATTTAGTGCAAGATTGTCACCAACGATAAGCCCTAAAATGAAATATACCCTTTGCTTTCCACTTGCAGTACTAATTTCTATACCATCCGTTTCAAGTTTTTTTATAATCTCTATTAGTTTATATAAAGAGCGATTGTTCCCGAAATTCTTCATTATTTTAGACTTTATAAACATTGCTGGGAAAATGTAGTCTAAGTGGGAGTTTTTATATTCATCGGGAATTGTTGGAAATTTATAGTAAAATGCTGAAATACTCTGACTACCGGAATGATTACCAATTGAATCATTTATTTCGAAGTCGTCAGTATAGAGGAAGTAAGGTATAGTAATTTTGTCTTTTATATTTTCTGTTTTATTTTTCCATAAGTCTCCCTGTATAAAATTGGTTAAATATTTAGTTTCTTGTGAAAGTTTTTCCATAAATTCTAAGGTTTGATCAAGTATATGACGCAGCTCAAAGAAAGATTTAATTTGGAATTCAATGTCAGGAATGGTACCGTTTAATTCAAGTTTATCCAAGGCAGGAGTACCTTTATTCATGGTTTAACAAACGAAACTTGATACTGTAAACTTTTTTGGAGATCGTATCAAATTTTGTTCGTTTAAGAGTTTAAGTAACTTATGCTCAGTGTCCATTTTATTACAAATTGAAGATAAAAAGTCTAGCTGGTTATTAACTTCATACTGCATTTCAACGGGAATTAAATTTAGCACAATATTTTTTTATTATGTCTATAATAGTATTTAGTAATTCTGAAAAGTCATGAATAGTTTCTATTATCTGCTTACTTGTTAAATGGCTATAATGATTCATTTTTAAAACCAACTTCATACATTCATTCAAGGTTTTCATTTTCCAATCCTCATTGCCTTCAGCTCTGTCTCTTAAATCTTTAAAATTACTATTATTATATATTACTAAGTCTTCTTGTAAATTTAGTTTTCGATTTTCGCAAATCGGGGTTTCAGTACTATATTTATCTTCTGTATGAGACCTTTTGCAGTGCTTTTTAAATGATCAAAATTTAGAAAATGTTTGCGGACAGTTTATGAACGGACAATAAAAACTTTTAAAGCTTTTAATATTATGATTAAATTTATAATGCGAAAACAACTTATCTATAGTTTCAAGACTTTTTTTGCATAGATGACAAAACATATTGTCAAGATATAGTGATTTAATGAAAGAAAAACTTCTAATTAGTTATCTTAGAAGCTTATTGTACTTAGAAAACCGGAAACTGTGGGCGAGATTTTTAAATCGTTACCAAAATAGTACACCTGCAAAAATTCCCAAACAAATTTACATTCTTCTTGGTACTTTAAA
The DNA here is from genome assembly GCA_963930735.1 of Dioctria linearis. Classification (NCBI taxonomy): domain Eukaryota; kingdom Metazoa; phylum Arthropoda; class Insecta; order Diptera; family Asilidae; genus Dioctria; species Dioctria linearis. Next base: position 167,867,636 of record OZ005742.1, on the reverse strand, counting down.
TCGAAAATATATATCATTTTGTATGTGCACGATATCGCGGGCACTAAGCTATCAAACACTAATTTATTGTCATCAAAAACGGCGTAAGCTTTCGAAATAACACCATCATCTGGAGAAATAACTAATATATAGGGTTGACATTTAAGCTGAGGAACTCCAAGTAGTTTTGCTTTCTTAACTTAACGGATTTATCCAAATCAGCTACCGATTTTACCTTTAATATAAATGCTCGTTCGCTGTCGTGAATGCTGTACTTCCAATTTTTTTTTATCCTTCCCTTTAGTTTGGCCAGTTGGTACCAACAAGTGATGTAAAGCATCAAATATATTTAAATCCCGCCTATTAGTTCCTACAAAAATTGTAAATAGATGAAATTTTCCATAAGTTTTTAATTATTACTTTAATTCATTTTTTACCTTCGGCAGATTAAAAAAACGGGGATCGTTCAAGTCCTTTTATATTTTTCTCAATATATGGGATGATTTTTGTAGCAAAAGATTCCCATCCTTTAAGTAGTCCGTGAGGGTTTTGAAAATTTTCTTCAAAGTCAATATGAATCTTTAAAAAATACGATGATTAAAAACAGAAAGATATAACAACTATATAAAAATTACCAATCTATCGCCGTACTGATTTTTGTACGCAGGCCAGTTCTCCAAAATATTATGAAAAGTTACTCCTGCTGTCGTAAAAGAGCGTATCCTTAATTTAGAAGTTTCCCTCCATTTAAATTCCACCGTCTCCCAAGGTTTTTCATACAGTCTTAACCATTCTTTACGATCCTCGTAGATTCTGTCGCTTGTTAAGATTTGCGAGGTTTTCTTCTTACTTTTTCTAAGGGAAAAAGACCTGCCTTTCGAAGATTGCAGGCCACATTATTGTACTTATGGTACAGTCGACCCTGTCTAACATCACTAGATATTTGAAAGAAGAAATCCTAGAATAATATTTTGTAAACATAAAGAAAAGTATAAAAATTAGTGCATGTTATTACCTTTCTCTCATTCGGAAATCTATCAACAATTTGCTCCGCTATACGTACATGATCAGCGTCTTTCATAAAATAATTATTAGAAGTATAGGCTTTACCAATGTCGTCCACAAGTTCTTCCCTTGCAAAGGGTGTCAAATTATGATGGTTTTCTTCCCAAGCTTTAAGAATTATTCGTCCATCAGGTGTTGGTAGATAGTCAGAAAGTTTCTGTAAGCATATTAGTAATGTTTATCTATACAAATCTGATTATATTTGGTATTAACTAATGCCAATATTTCTCTTTAACCAATCATAGGTCGACAAATCGAGAATTTCACAATTCTAAAAATTATATTTATTATTTCTGTTCTTTATTTACTCACTTTCAATGGATCAGCTCAATTTAACAGTAATAATTACAAAATATTTATCTATATTGTATGTTAACTTGAACTGAATTGGCTCAGCTTGATTGAATATAAAAACAAATTTACATTTTCATGTTGCCATTTAAGTAAATGATATCGTGCTTTTGAGAGCAGTTTTAAATTATATGGATATATTTATCCAAATCTGGTGGTATAAGATATTTTAGAGTATCAAAGTCGACTCCAAGGCCTACAAATATTGAATAATGCGTTAACATATTTCAGAACTAATAATGATTTGTATATACTTGTAAATAAGGCTTTTTCAGACTCCAAGCCCCATTTAACTAAAACATTATATAATTGTTCATCTCTAACAATACTTTCTTGTGTTTGGACATTTTGCTGGCAGTGTAAGTTTTCATTAGTGTGATTATTATAATTCACGTTTGTTAGATCCGTAAAAATTCGCCTTTCATCACTCATTCTGTTTATATGTAAAATCGAAAAAGTTAGGTTAGTAATATTTTTGATTTTATCTGTTTTATTAAGAGGTTTAAAAATGTTGCCAAAATTATTAGGCTTCATTTCATTACATTTAATGAAGCTCTTTATGCTGTAGATGCAATCTATAAGCTTAGTATTCTTATCACTCCGTTTGTAATACCCAAAAATAAATATGATAGAGAAATATGTATTGGACCTAAATATGTCAAGAAGGAATTTATTTGGACTCTTCGGTATATAGCAAAAGCTAAAAAATGTTTTTGATAGGTTATTTCATCATACAATCCATTATATTTTTGGTGACAAGTTTCAATTCTTGGTTTGACTCATCAACAAATATAACAAACATCAACAATATAACAACTCATGAGCAAATATAAGCTTTCGCTATTTCGCTATTTGGGACCTGTTGATGAGTTAAAATTAAGACTGGAAATTTGTCCCTAAAAATAAAATGGGTTGTGTGATGAAATAACAAATTAAAACATTTTGTAGCTTTTGCTATATACCGGAGAATCCAAATAAATTCCTTCTTGAACAAATATAAGCTTAACCTGGTAAAAAATCCTATAGAGTACTCTCTATTTTTACTAAATAGGTATGCATATAAAATTAAAAGTTATTTTGATTTTTGCATCTGCATTCGTTGACTTAGAGAGCTGAAATTTTGTACACAGCCTTTATAAAAAAATCTTATATCGAAGTTCGTAAATGAGTGAAATCAGCAAGCTCTTTCGTAGTGTTTCCATATAAAGTCTCCATTTTAATTATGTATTTTGAGAATGATGATCTGCTCACTTGCAAGATTGATTAACACCTTAAAAGAAAAGGTAGGAAACATTGATACAGTTTTATTAATTTCTTGTGAAAAAAAAATATTTTTATTCAACGACTATAAAAATGTTGTCATATAGTCTTTATGGCCGTTGAATAATAAATATTTTTTTTTCACAAGAAATTTATAAAAATGTATCAATGTTTCTTTTCTTTTATGGACTGAACCAATTTGGCAAGTAAACGATTCAGTTGACATCTTGTATCTTTACATAAATTATAAATATTATTTCGAAAATGAAAATTACGACTTTTCACATATAGACGATTTTAATATATACTGAAAAGTTTTTGGTCATATAAAATCCTATGAAATTAATCAAGACTACTTTTAGCATCCAGCATTGTTTCTATGCATTATAACAAAACGAAAAACTATGAACGACTTGTCTAATTTTGCACATTTTCGAAAACATTTTGTTCACTATTTATATGAAACGGCTGCACGTGTACAAAATTTCAACTCGTTCTCAAAATAAACAGTTACAATGAAAACTTTTGTTTGGCAATAGTACCGATTTTACTGATTTACACACTCATTGCCACAATTATATCAAAACGAAAATTTCAGGTTTCTATTTCAACGCGTTCTTGAGTTATTGTGCAGACGGATGGATGGACGGACATGTAAAAATCAAAATAACGTTTAATTATTACTTAATTATTTCTATGTGTTACACACGGAATGTAAAATTTAGTATACCATGAAAATGTCATCTAAGGTATAACAACTAAATTAAAATAACTGTATGTTAAACATGGCATATGATAAAAATTAGTACTTACTTCCTTGGATTTGCCTTAAAAACTTCAAACTGCGAAATTTCCTGAATACTCACTTAGATATAGCACAAAAGAGTTTTATAGAATATTTAATTTTCACTCTGCACAATATAATAATCGACACACACTTAATGCACTAAAACTTCCCGCAAATCGAAACACGTTTAATGCATACCACTCCACGAGTTAGAATGAAATTTATCTAGATTCAACACAGTTAGAAAAGAGAATACCATTTCGCAAAATGAGAAAGATTTAGCTTGAAAAGACTGCCAAAACAGTACTTCTAGTAACTATTTCTAAATTTAAGAAATTATTTTCTATATAATAAGAAATTAGAAAACATTTTAAGAAATATTTTCTTGAATTAGGAATATCAAAACTGAATCAAATTTTCTTAAATCAAGAATATGTTTTTGCATGAAAGTTCATACAAAATCATATTTCTGCATATGATTTCTAAGTTCTCAAATATCAGGATAATCTAATGTTCTTGATTTGAGATTTGAAAAGTTAATATCAAGAATAAAGCACACGATTCAATCAGTTATGTAATGAAATAAGTGCTTTAATGTAACGTTTCCCTTTTTCTACAAACAAGAAAAGTATTTCTTGAAGCTTAGAAAATTTGTTCTTTCCGTGTAGCTTTCGTATGCTCGAAATACTTTGAATTTAGTTTTTGAAATTTTTCAGGTGCAGAGTTTAAGCCAAACGGTAATCGATTAAACCTGTAACAGCCAAATGGTGTTACGAACGTACCAACATAAATCTTTACTAGCTTCCTCTTATTTGACTTGCCAGAAAACGTCTTTCAAGTCTAATACTGTATAGTACTCCATTCCCGATAATTTAGAAACTAAATCCTCTAACGTTGGAATTTCAAATGAATCAGTTGTTGAGAATGTGCTGAACTGATTACAGTGTCCTTTTCGTAATTATTCTCGAACAGAAGGTGCATTGCATTAAATCCAATCTCGGTGCTATTTCCTGCTTAATTTGTATATGAAATAAAAATCAATTTTTCTTCTGCTGTAATACAACGCTGAACTGATTACACGTGATTTTGCTCGCTCCCGTGTTTATAACCGACTTAGCAGTTTTTCCAAAAATTTAATATTTATTATTACAGACTACAGTGTCCTTTTCGTAATTATTCTCGAACAGAAGGTGCATTGCATTAAATCCAATCTCGGTGCTATTTCCTGCTTAATTTGTATATAAAATAAAAATCAATTTTTCTTGTGCTGTAATACAACGGGATAATGTCTTCGTCAACTAGTGCTGAGAATAATCAGAGAGAAAATAAAAGGTGTACTAAAACAGCAGCTAAAGCCGCTCTTGATCTCCAGGTTTCCCCTTCTGTTGATCATAATTTAAATTGCCACTCTCCTGGTCTAACCGATGCTCAGATGTTAATTTCAACTGATGTAGCTGGACTGCTATCCAGTATAAAGCAGCTCTTAGTCGAACAGGAGGATCGAATAATGTCCAGTTTTGATAGCATTATTGGGAAAATGAGTAGCCGTATTGATGCTGTCGAGTTGTCAATATCTAACTTGCAATTAAGATGTTCAGACTTGGAGAATACAGCAGATGAGTTGGATTGTATAAAACGATCTACAGATGAGGTGATTCGAGGGATACCTATTAAAAAGAATGAAGATATATCGCTAGTTCTCTCTTCTATATGCCAACGAATTGGACACTCTTTGTCATCATATTCTACTGCTTTTCGAATTAAGCCAAAGCTCAGGGAAAACAACAAGTATAAGAGTGAATCGACTGAGTCTCCAATCATTGCTAAATTTCCATGCTACTGTAAGAGGCGCGACTTTTTATCATGCCTTAAAGCATTTGGAGTGCTCCGTCTGTCAGATATTTGTGGTTTTTCTGCTCAAAGTCCGGTGTACATCAATGAGAGTATATCTCCAAAAACAAGAGCTATGCTTAGACTTGCATTACGACTTCGTCAGCAGGGTAAAGTAATTGCTGCCTACACTCATGATGGACGCCCTGTTATGGAACTATGATGAGTGATTAGCTTGGGACGTAAAGTTCCGACTGCCAGCATGAGCTGACAGATCACTCGACGGGCAGGGTTGACTGCAGGGCGGCACGCTAGTTCACCTCAGCTATTGGCGGAGAGTGTAGGGAGGTTCCACAAAAAAACTGCCGCTGCCGTCAGCCATAATCAAAAAAAAGTTCGTGCCAATCAACACAAAAGCCGGCACATATTCGGTCCTGAAGGGACCCTTACATCACTTACCTGTATACCATCGAAGGCGCAGATGTTCTGCCTTCTTTGCCTGCCCGATCCTCCCATCTGACTCTGAGGGACATAATTCTTCAGAGTCCCTAGTTGAGCTGTAGAGAGAGAGAGAGACTAGGTGAGCTTAGACGACCTTCATCCTACGTGAGGGGGCTCCAGGATAGTAAAGGAAGAATTAAAACTTTCAAAATTTCATAGTTACGTTATAATTTCAGTGTATTCAAAGGGAATATACTATAACTTAAATAACATTACTTTAAGATTAGACCATATATTAATGAAATTATGATCTTTGCTACAAAACCCTTAATAGTAAAATATTGAAAAGGGAAAACAATTTAAGTGAAATATCGTAATATCAACAAATCAATAGTTTTCATCTTAAACAACTTCTTCATTCACTACATAATTATAAGTCATTATCTATTTTGCATTGATTTCTGGCATTTATGACTACTGTAGATAAATGTATTCAAGTCATGCTAGAGGATTGAAAATAAGATTTTGCAGAAACAAAAACAAAAATCTTAATAACCCGTTATTTATGTATAATAAAATTTGCTAACAACAAAAAATGAGCTTTGAATTTCCATTTAAAAGTAAGTTCCTGAAGGCTGAATCACAGACCATGAGATAAATTTCTTAATGTCTTTTTCCTGAATATGACGATATTATTTTCGTTAATGGGGATTTCTAGATTCTAAAAAAATTCCAGTGGTATTTAATATTAAATCCAATTTTCTCGTTACGTTGATAATCCTGATGAAAATAAAAATTTCTTTAAAAGATACTTTTCTTTTGTGTAATTAGGAATGACACCTCTACGTAACAAAAGTGTTTTTAAATTCTTACAAAAGTTGAAGAATTTGAATAATTAAGATAGGAGCTTGTACTTTACAAAATAATATTATGTTACACTTAATCTCTAAATAATTTCCTTCGAAAACTTTACTTTGCAATAATTTAGTGATTGAAGATTGTTATTTCACTCATACTTCAGGCCTACTATGTATATGCATATCTTCCAGTTCAAAACTATACACTTAAATCGAACTAGAAAAATTGCTTTTGATGTAATTTTCCATTCGATACTTTCGGTAATGTGTAGTATTCAACAAATTAACTATATGTAGTTATATATAAAGCATTAAATCAAAAAAATTCAAAAAGGTCAGGATTGCAATATGTGTACATGTATAGGTAAGTATACCATGAATTCAGACATATAAATGTGCAAGTATAGCTTTAAATTGAAACTATGTAAATATATGAAAAAAATATCAATAACGAAAAAATTCTACAGTGCAAGTCGCTACAAAAGTTGGAGTATATACATGTGTCAAAGGAAAAGTGCAATATATCAATAATACTCACAGTTAAAATTCCACGGCCTGATGAAGCGCTTCAGCATCCGCCATCTCCTTAAAATTAAATTAGAATTTAATGCTTCGACTTGCTGTCTGTAGGCTCTATCACAAACTAATTTGTTGAGTTGAAATAATATTTCCCAGCGGAACTTGTATCTACACTCATATCTTGAACCGAAATTAATAAGAAAGTGCGGAACGTAATTATAATAAAAATTAAAATTTAAAACAATTTACCAATCCATTTTGTAGTTGACGACTGTATCTACTTTGTGCAATCCCGTCGAAAACGCTCTCAACTGAACTGCTTGACTATTTTGTATGAAAACAGCTTCAGTTTCGTTCCACGATTCAGGCACTTTGCAGTCTCGCAATGTGTGGATGAGTATATCCAAAGTACAAATGCAATCTAAAAGTGGCAAATAGCTAACAGTTTCAGAGATTTGTCTCATTACATCCCGAATCTCCTATTGGATACGCTTCAACTCCTTATTAGATACTGGGTTCTTCGGATCACCAGAAATGTTGTCGCCCGGTTCTGTCTGCACTTTAAAATCCCACCATCATGACTATTTTCTCAGAAGATTTTTAGACAACCATTCTTGAACTTGAGAGAGTACGTTTTCAAGAATTCTTCGATTTTACTAAAGTCTCAATGTCCTCAAGACAAAATGAATGCGATAACAACAGCAGGTGAACGTAATGAAAGACTTTATCTTCTTTTCGAATGTGGTCCCCAACAAACAAGGAAAAATAATTTAAGAATATTAATGCCTCATATGCAGAAAAGTGAAATTTTTTCATTTTTATGTGCTGTTTTTTGATGGGTTCACATTTGTTGCGAATATCTACCTCACCATATTCGAAATTTGTTATTCGATAATTTAAATCACTAAGATCGAAATAGTGCTGCTCTAGAAAGTATAAAACAGAATTAACCATCCCATATGTAATAACTCCCTCCAACACGTCATGCATTAAATCTACGGAATAGTTTTCCGTTACATGGAATGAAGTAATTGAATTAAAATTCAGTTTTCGAAGACACCAGTTGATAGGTAGTCATTTAAAGTAATATGCTCATTGTAGTTGAAAGTGTTTCGCAATGTACCAGGACATTCAGTTGTCGTGAATTTCGTCTCTTGTTTAGCTAACAAACAAAACCTACAAAAATGTTTGTGGGAAAAGCTTCTTGAAAAACCTTGCACGCTATTTAGTGCAAGATTGTCACCAACGATAAGCCCTAAAATGAAATATACCCTTTGCTTTCCACTTGCAGTACTAATTTCTATACCATCCGTTTCAAGTTTTTTTATAATCTCTAATTAGTTTATATAAAGAGCGATTGTTCCCGAAATTCTTCATTATTTTAGACTTTATAAACATTGCTGGGAAAATGTAGTCTAAGTGGGAGTTTTTATATTCATCGGGAATTGTTGGAAATTTATAGTAAAATGCTGAAATACTCTGACTACCGGAATGATTACCAATTGAATCATTTATTTCGAAGTCGTCAGTATAGAGGAAGTAAGGTATAGTAATTTTGTCTTTTATATTTTCTGTTTTATTTTTCCATAAGTCTCCTGTATAAAATTGGTTAAATATTTAGTTTCTTGTGAAAGTTTTTCCATAATTCTAAGGTTTGATCAAGTATATGACGCAGCTCAAAGAAAGATTTAATTGGAATTCAATGTCAGGAATGGTACCGTTTAATTCAAGTTTATCCAAGGGCAGGAGTACCTTTATTCATGGTTTAACAAACGAAACTTGATACTGTAAACTTTTTTGGAGATCGTATCAAATTTTGTTCGTTTAAGAGTTTAAGTAACTTATGCTCAGTGTCCATTTTATTACAAATTGAAGATAAAAAGTCTAGCTGGTTATTAACTTCATACTGCATTTCAACGGGAATTAAATTTAGCACAATATTTTTTTATTATGTCTATAATAGTATTTAGTAATTCTGAAAAGTCATGAATAGTTTCTATTATCTGCTTACTTGTTAAATGCTATAATGATTCATTTTTAAAACCAACTTCATACATTCATTCAAGGTTTTCATTTTCCAATCCTCATTGCCTTCAGCTCTGTCTCTTAAATCTTTAAAATTACTATTATTATATATTACTAAGTCTTCTTGTAAATTAGTTTTCGATTTTCGCAAATCGGGGTTTCAGTACTATATTTATCTTCTGTATGAGACCTTTTGCAGTGCTTTTAAATGATCAAAATTTAGAAAATGTTTGCGGACAGTTTATGAACGGACAATAAAAACTTTAAAGCTTTTAATATTATGATTAAATTTATAATGCGAAAACAACTTATCTATAGTTTCAAGACTTTTTTTGCATAGATGACAAAACATATTGTCAAGATATAGTGATTTAATGAAAGAAAAACTTCTAATTAGTTATCTTAGGAGCTTATTGTACTTAGAAAACCGGAAACTGTGGGCGAGATTTTTAAATCGTTACCAAAATAGTACACCTGCAAAAATTCCCAACAAATTTACATTCTTCTTGGTACTTTAAATCGAAAATATATATCATTTTGTATGTGCACGATATCGCGGGCACTAAGCTATCAAACACTAATTATTGTCATCAAAAAACGGCGTAAGCTTTTGAAATAACACCATCATCTGGAGAAATAACTAATATATAGGGTTGACATTAAGCTGAGGAACTCCAAGTAGTTTTGCTTTCTTAACTTAACGGATTTATCCAAATCAGCTACCGATTTTACCTTTAATATAAATGCTCGTTCGCTGTCCGTGAATGCTGTACTTCCAATTTTTTTTTATCCTCCCTTTAGTTTGGCCAGTTGGTACCAACAAGTGATGTAAAGCATCAAATATATTTAAATCCGCCTATTAGTTCCTACAAAAATTGTAAATAGATGAAATTTTCCATAAGTTTTTAATTATTACTTTAATTCATTTTTTACCTTCGGCAGATAAAAAAACGGGGATCGTTCAAGTCCCTTTTATATTTTTCTCAATATATGGGATGATTTTTGTAGCAAAAGATTCCCATCCCTTTAAGTAGTCCGTGAGGGTTTTGAAAATTTTCTTCAAAGTCAATATGAATCTTTAAAAAATACGATGATTAAAAACAGAAAGATATAACAACTATATAAAAATTACCAATCTATCGCCGTACTGATTTTTGTACGCAGGCCAGTTCTCCAAAATATTATGAAAAGTTACTCCTGCTGTCGTAAAAGAGCGTATCCTTAATTTAGAAGTTTCCCTCCATTTAATTCACCGTCTCCCAAGGTTTTTCATACAGTCTTAACCATTCTTTACGATCCTCGTAGATTCTGTCGCTTGTTAAGATTTGCGAGGTTTTCTTCTTACTTTTTCTAAGGGAAAAAGACCTGCCTTTCGAAGATTGCAGGCCACATTATTGTACTTATGGTACAGTCGACCCTGTCTAACATCACTAGATATTTGAAAGAAGAAATCCTAGAATAATATTTTGTAAACATAAAGAAAAGTATAAAAATTAGTGCATGTTATTACCTTTCTCTCATTCGGAAATCTATCAACAATTTGCTCCGCTATACGTACATGATCAGCGTCTTTCATAAAATAATTATTAGAAGTATAGGCTTTACCAATGTCGTCCACAAGTTCTTCCCCTTGCAAAGGGTGTCAAATTATGATGGTTTTCTCCCAAGCTTTAAGAATTATTCGTCCATCAGGTGTTGGTAGATAGTCAGAAGTTTCTGTAAGCATATTAGTAATGTTTATCTATACAAATCTGATTATATTTGGTATTAACTAATGCCAATATTTCTCTTTAACCAATCATAGGTCGACAATTCGAGAATTTCACAATTCTAAAATTATATTTATTATTTCTGTTCTTTATTTACTCACTTTCAATGGATCAGCTCAATTTAACAGTAATAATTACAAATATTTATCTATATTGTATGTTAACTTGAACTGAATTGGCTCAGCTTGATTGAATATAAAAACAAATTTACATTTTCATGTTGCCATTTAAGTAAATGATATCGTGCTTTTGAGAGCAGTTTTAAATTATATGGATATATTTATCCAAATCTGGTGGTATAAGATATTTTAGAGTATCAAAGTCGACTCCAAGGCCTACAAATATTGAATAATGCGTTAACATATTTCAGAACTATAATGATTTGTATATACTTGTAAATAAGGCTTTTTCAGACTCCAAGCCCCATTTAACTAAAACATTATATAATTGTTCATCTCTAACAATACTTTCTTGTGTTTGGACATTTGCTGCAGTGTAAGTTTTCATTAGTGTGATTATTATAATTCACGTTTGTTAGATCCGTAAAAAATCGCCTTTCATCACTCATTCTGTTTATATGTAAAATCGAAAAAGTTAGGTTAGTAATATTTTTGATTTTATCTGTTTTATTAAGAGGTTTAAAAATGTTGCCAAAATTATTAGGCTTCATTTCATTACATTTAATGAAGCTCTTTATGCTGTAGATGAAATCTATAAGCTTAGTATTCTTATCACTCCGTTTGTAATACCCAAAAATAATATGATAGAGAAATATGTATTGGACCTAAATATGTCAAGAAGGAATTTATTTGGACTCTTCGGTATATAGCAAAAGCTAAAAAATGTTTTGATAGGTTATTTCATCACACAATTCCATTATATTTTTGGTGACAAGTTTCAATTCTTGGTTTGACTCATCAACAAATATAACAACATCAACAATATAACAACTCATGAGCAAATATAAGCTTTCGCTATTTCGCTATTTGGGACCTGTTGATGAGTTAAAATTAAGACTGGAAATTTGTCCCTAAAAATAAAATGGGTTGTGTGATGAAATAACAAATTAAAACATTTTGTAGCTTTTGCTATATACCGAGAATCCAAATAAATTCCTTCATGAACAAATATAAGCTTAACCTGGTAAAAAATCCTATAGAGTACTCTCTATTTTTACTAAATAGGTATGCATATAAAATTAAAAGTTATTTTGATTTTTGCATCTGCATTCGTTGACTTAGAGAGCTGAAATTTTGTACACAGCCTTTATAAAAAAAATCTTATATCGAAGTTCGTAAATGAGTGAAATCAGCAAGCTCTTTCGTAGTGTTTCCATATAAAGTCTCCATTTTAATTATGTATTTTGAGAATGATGATCTGCTCACTTGCAAGATTGATTAACACCTTAAAAGGAAAAGGTAGGAAACATTGATACAGTTTTATTAATTTCTTGTGAAAAAAAAATATTTTTATTCAACGACTATAAAAATGTTGTCATATAGTCTTTATGGCCGTTGAATAATAAATATTTTTTTTTCACAAGAAATTTATAAAAATGTATCAATGTTTCTTTTCTTTATGGACTGAACCAATTGGCAAAGTAAACGATTCAGTGACATCTTGTATCTTTACATAAATTATAAATATTATTTCGAAAATGAAATTACGACTTTTCACATATAGACGATTTTAATATATACTGAAAAAGTTTTTGGTCATATAAAAAACCTATGAAATTAATCAAGACTACTTTTAACATCCAGCATTGTTTCTATGCATTATAACAAAACGAAAAACTATGAAGGACTTGTCTAATTTTGCACATTTTCGAAAACATTTTGTTCACTATTTATATGAAACGGCTGCACGTGTACAAAATTTCAACTCGTTCTCAAATAAACAGTTACAATGAAAACTTTTGTTTGGCAATAGTACCGATTTTACTGATTTACACACTCATTGCCACAATTATATCAAAACGAAATTTCAGGTTTCTATTTCAACGCGTTCTTGAGTTATTGTGCAGACGGATGGATGGACGGACATGTAAAAAATCAAAATAACGTTAATTATTACTTAATTATTTCTATGTGTTACACACGGAATGTAAAATTTAGTATACCATGAAAATGTCATCTAGGTATAACAACTAAATTAAAATAACTGTATGTTAAACATGGCATATGATAAAAATTAGTACTTACTTCCTTGGATTTGCCTTAAAAACTTCAAACTGCGAAATTTCCTGAATACTCACTTAGATATAGCACAAAAGAGTTTTATAGAATATTTAATTTTCACTCTGCACAATATAATAATCGACACACACTTAATGCACTAAAACTTCCCGCAAATCGAAACACGTTTAATGCATACCACTCCACGAGTTAGAATGAAATTTATCTTGATTCAACACAGTTAGAAAAGAGAATACCATTTCGCAAAATGAGAAAGATTTAGCTTGAAAAGACTGCCAAAACAGTACTTCTAGTAACTATTTCTAAATTTAAGAAATTATTTTCTATATAATAAGAAATTAGAAAACATTTTAAGAAATATTTTCTTGAATAGGAATATCAAAACTGAATCAAATTTTCTTAAATCAAGAATATGTTTTTACATGAAAGTTCATACAAAATCATATTTCTGCATATGATTTCTAAGTTCTCAAATATCAGGATAATCTAATGTTCTTGATTTGAGATTTGAAAAGTTAATATCAAGAATAAAGCACACGATTCAATCAGTTATGTAATGAAAATAAGTGCTTTAATGTAACGTTTCCCTTTTTCTACAAACAAGAAAAGTATTTCTTGAAGCTTAGAAAATTTTGTTTCTTTCCGTGTAGCTTTCGTATGCTCGAAATACTTTGAATTTAGTTTTTGAAATTTTTCAGGTGCAGAGTTTAAGCCAAAACGGTAATCGATTAAACCTGTAACAGCCAAATGGTGTTACGAACGTACCACATAAATCTTTACTAGCTTCCTCTTCTTTGACTTGCAGAAAACGTCTTTCAAGTCTAATACTGTATAGTACTCCATTCCCGATAATTTAGAAACTAAATCCTCTAACGTTGGAAATTCAAATGAATCAGTTGTTGAGAATGTGCTGAACTGATTACAGTGTCCTTTTCGTAATTATTCTCGAACAGAAGGTGCATTGCATTAAATCCAATCTCGGTGCTATTTCCTGCTTAATTTGTATATGAAATAAAAATCAATTTTTCTTCTGCTGTAATACAACGCTGAACTGATTACACGTGATTTTGCTCGCTCCCGTGTTTATAACCGACTTAGCAGTTTTTCCAAAAATTTAATATTTATATATTAACAGACTACAGTGTCCTTTTCGTAATTATTCTCGAACAGAAGGTGCATTGCATTAAATCCAATCTCGGTGCTATTTCCTGCTTAGTTTGTATATAAAATAAAAATCAATTTTTCTTGTGCTGTAATACAACGGGATAATGTCTTCGTCAACTAGTGCTGAGAATAATCAGAGAGAAAATAAAAGGTGTACTAAAACAGCAAGCTAAAGCCGCTCTTGATCTCCAGGTTTCCCCTTCTGTTGATCATAATTTAAATTGCCACTCTCCTGGTCTAACCGATGCTCAGATGTTAATTTCAACTGATGTAGCTGGACTGCTATCCAGTATAAAGCAGCTCTTAGTCGAACAGGAGGATCGAATAATGTCCAGTTTTGATAGCATTATTGAGAAAGTGAGTAGCCGTATTGAT